>JAVSCE010013171.1:0-38019 GCA_032199065.1 Smutsia gigantea | reverse complement strand
CCAGCCGCTCTGGCTCACCCCGAACTATCCGCCACCTCCTGGGTTCACCGGTCACTCCACCTTCCCGCAGTATCAGGTGAGTGAGCAGGTCCTGGCCTGGCGCCCCGGGTGCCATCCCTGTGCGCTCCAGCAGTGGGGAAGCTGGGGCTTACAGGGAGTCTCATTCACAAACAGCCCTTAGACTTGCTAGTTACTTTCTTCACTGTGGCCACTTCAGACCAACTACTTGGCCACACACACACATGCATGTGCCTACGTATTTCTAGTTTTCTGTTGTCTCAGTTCCAGTTCGCTCTATACTGTGCATTCCAGAGCTGCTTTGCTAGTTTTGTCCAGTTAAGTGCTTAGGATGACGGCCGAGTCCTTGTTTCCACCCACCTCCTATGTCTTCCTTAACACTTGGATGACATGCATCCCCAGGTACTTGGGACAGTCCCCATTTAGGTCTTTTGTTCCAGCTGAATTATTCATAGCCCCCTCTTCCACACACAAGTGTCCTGCTATGGGTGATAAATCACATAGCCACCTTATTTAAACTACATCTGGGCAGCCTTAGCTTGCACCAACTGAAGTGGCTTGGTGCCCATTGTTGGTCTTGGGCTCATAGCTAAAAAAGAATTAGTGGCCAGGCAGAAAGGGATGGTATAGCACTTGTAGCAGGATTGGATATTTTACTCACAGAACTTATTTATGCAGGAAAGTGTAGTTTCTGTAGTTTGTTTGTTTAACTTAATCTCCCTTAAGAGCTGCCACTCACTGGGCAGAAGGAGGGAAAAAAATCATATAAATGTCCACTCTGGTTTAAGCCTTAATTCAATCCAGTAGCATAGATAGTCCCTTTAGGTAATGCTCAGTTTCTCCAGGAACGCTGAATGCTCAGTGTCTAAGATTTCTCAGGCTCCTGTTCTCCTCCCTGGCTCCTCTCCAGGATGGCACGTAGGCCTAGGGGGAGAGGCAGGAATGCACCCCAACTTGTGGGGCCTTCCAAGGGGGTTGGCTGTTCCAGCCTGGTCCAGTGAAGCATGCAGAGGGCAAATGGAGAAGAATATACACCTGAAAATCATCTTGTTCTGTCTCTGTGCCCCTTCCCCTCCCACTGCCCTGTGGGTCCCTGTGTCATTTCCTCCTTTACAACTCAGCAGTAAGTCTTATGACTTAGATGTCCCGTGCAGAAGGCGGGTCTTCTCTACTCCATAGAAAGCCTCTCTGAGCTGTTCCAACAGGCTTAGCTCCAGAATCTTCAATAGGAGCTAAAGGAGTTTAACAAAGTCTCTTTTTTTTCTCTCAAAGTTTTGTTTTTAAGCCTTTTTTTGTTTGCTCAAGAGAACACATGCCCACCCTCTCCTCTCCTGGGACAGAAAGCCTCCTGCCCCACCACTGAGGAGAGGTTGTAATGAAGTGTGCTCTAAGGGAATATCAAAGTGGGTGAGTTCTGCATCTATAATGCATTGTCCTTGCACAGGTCTTGGGAGAAATGCCCTGTTCATATACTCATTGAATAACCAACTCCACCAATATTCCTCTACCTGTGCGTTTTTCTGTTTGCTCATTCACTATTCATTTATTTACCTACTCACTGATATATATATATTTATTTACTCACTCGTTTACACAATTTTAGAAACCTTTACATTGCACTGACTACAGGATGAGGGATTCAGAGATGACTAAGGAGCTCAGGTTCCATATAAGTCAGGAACAAATCAATGGCCAGCTGGCCGGCACTCTGTGCACCCCCCACCCCACCCCGTCCCTAAAAGAGAAACGAGTACATAATATTATTTAGTGGAAACTGGAGTCACTCTAAAATCCTCTGACAGGGTTTGCCATGTAAAGCAGATTTGTCATGGTTTGCTTTGTAAAAAAGGGGATGATATCTCTTTGCTCTGTTAACTTCTTCTGACTTGACTTTGAAGTGGGTGAGATTTGGACGTATTTTCTGAGCATGAAGGTGCTTTGTTTTCAGAGATGCTGGTGTTTGCGACGCAGGCCTGACTTGGGGGTTCCCTGGCCTCTGGGCAGAAGCAGTTGAGGGCCCTGGCTGGTGGGGCTCCCGAGTCTGTGGGCATTGCACGGGCCCAGCTGAAGTCAGCTGTAGAAACTGACTTTCCCAGGTAGTAATGAAGGACAGCATAGTTCACCTCCTCCCACCTTCTCATGATCTCATAGAGCTATCCAGTTTCAAGACAGCTATCAAAGGGCAGAAAAGGAAGGCAGGTCTTGGAATTGGCAAACTTAGGTTTAAAGGAAGTCTACTGCTTCCAAGCAGAGTGGCCTTGGGCAAGTTAGCTAAATGGTCTGAGACCTAGTTTCCTCACTTGGAAATAGACTCATAATAATTACAGTGGGAGCATATACTTGATTTGGTGACAAGGTTGATCGAGTCCATGGGTGGAAAAGGGTTTTGTAAGACTGATACAGTATGATACAGATGTTGATTTTTATTGTTATTCAGCCCTGATCCTCCTAGTTAACAGGGTCAGGGAGTTCTGCAGACTTTGAGGAGATAGAGAGGAGAAACGGGGAACAGTCTATTCTTGTCTCTTTTCCTGTGTGGCCTTAGGAATAAAGATGAGGTCCACTCAGAGCTCCACTGTGGAGGGACGCAGAGCTGTGGAAGACCAAGCCCCCAGCACTGAGGAGCTCCAGGGGCTCCCAGGCTGCTTGGCATGAAGGAGCTCTGTCCCCAGTCCAGGGGGGAGGGTGCTTGGAAAGAAGCCATGGCCTCAAGTAGAGAAGAATGAATGGTGGCTTGCTCTTGCTTACAATTTTACAGAATTACAATTTGAGCAGCTAGAAATGTCCTAAAGTCCTACAGTGTCTCTCTCCCTGATGAATATGGCACCATCTCCTGAAATCCACCCCAGGACCAAGCAGGGCCTGGTAACTGCTCATCTTCAGCAGATCTTCCGGGAGGCTTGGCCCAGGCACGTGGGGGGAGTTGGCTGTGCAAAGCAGAGCTGAGAAAAACAGTGGAAACAGAGCAGGGACACTTGAAACCTGGTCTTGGAGCACCCTGTGGGCTGGGAACAAGCAGGGCAGCCCCGTCCCTCCGACTCTCTGTGCAGGTTCAGGCCAGGCTGTGGCCATGGTGAGTGGGGCTGCCCTGGGCTGCAGGGCCTGGAGAAAAGGGGGCAGGGGTACAGGTGCCAGGTCAGGTGGGTGGGGGCAGAGAGCAAGGACAGGCTTGAGAGGACACACACTCTTGGAGACCTGCAGATGGGCACTAGAGCAGCTGGACGCTTCTCCTCGGAGCCCATGTCAGGGGTTCCAGAGCCTTTTATGAGGAGCCCATGGGCTCTGAGGAAGTCATCAAGGGCACAGCATCAGCCATCAACGCTTTGATAATTAGGACAAGCTGAGTCCAGAATGGAGGCAGCATCTTGGGGTACAGAGTGTTCTGGAAGGACATATTGGTCTGAGGGATGCTTAAAGCTCTGAGCTGTGTCTTATGAGTAATTCTGGATTGGCAGGTAGAGGTAAGCTGAGAGTAGAAGGGTCATGGGCTGACCCTCCCCACAGCACAGTTCTGCTGTGTGTGTGTGTGTGTGTGTGTGTGTCCCCTCATGGACACCTAAGGCCACCCTGGACAGATTTATGAGTAAAGTCTCTACTTCCCATTTGGCTGAGCTGCCAGAGAGCCTCTTTGAGTGGCAGGGGGAGTGGGGGATAGTAAGGGGCGCTAAAAATACCTAATGTTTGCAGAATCCTTACTATGTGCTGGACACATAATTCTAAGCCCTTTGGATGCATTAGCCCATTTGTCTTCATAACAATCTTCATCGTAAGGTACAGACACAAGCGTATGTGTGAGCATATAGATACACAGCCGCAGAGACCCACACTGAAGTGCATGAGCAGATGTGCTTAAAGAAACATGGATGCTAACACACAGACACACACAGTCATGGACACCTCATGTCTCGGGGCAGGAATAGGATTTGGGGAAAGGCAGTTAGAAAAGGAGTGTACACAGCAACAAAGATAATCTGGCTACCTTCTTAGGCTTTACAGGCTTGAATACACATAATTTTACAGACAAGGGAAAAGAGGCTCAAAGAGGTGAAGTGACGTGCCCAAGGTCCCACTGCCACTAAGGGGCAGATCTGGGATGCAAGAGGCAATCAGGTTCCTGAAGCTCTGATTGTAAATACCCACCCAAAGGGCTGCGAATCCTGCTGAACGTGGGCTTCCTGTACCATCTAAGCAGTGCTTGCTCCACCCGGTTCCCACTGGGCCGGGCACCAGGTGGGTCTGGCCTGTAGTCCCCGGGTCAGATTTGGCCATGTCTGGAGGTCCAGGCATGTGAGCAGGAAGCTGAATTGAGCAGCTGCTGTTCTCTGGCTGGGAGCCCTTTGCCTCAGGCACTGAGCCTCTCCCTTCTCTCCCAGGGCCCGTACCTGCAGTGGGCAGCCAGGATGCCCTGTCAGCAGACCCTGCACCCCCAGCTGGGGTGCTACTCGCAGCAGGTGAGTAGACGGCCTCCTCCCCTCTGTCCCAGCTCCACAAAGGCCTTCAGGTCAGACAGACATCTGCTCCCTTTTCTTTGTCGGTCACCAGCTGGCCACCAGCCCTACTTTCTGGCCTGCCCTTGGCCCCAGAGAACAGACACAAAAATACCTTGTGTGTGGGAACAAACCGGCATTCCTAGGTGTTACCCGCAGCTGGCGTTTCCAGAACGCTTGCTGTGTGCCAGGCCTTTTCTAAGGCTTTGCCTGCATTAACAAATTTAACTTTATAACGGCCCTATGAGGTAGGTTACAGATGAGGAAACTGAGGCACAGGGAGATTAAATCACTTGCCCAAATTCAGAAAGTTAACCTAAAAGTAAGCTTTTGCCTCAGCAACAGACAGCCTTAAGTTCTCAGGGGCTTTCAACAATACATCTTATTTCTCACTCATGGGTCTGCAGTTGGCTGAGCTGGGCTGGGGTTGGGTTCAGGCCTTTTCCACATGCCCTCCTTTTGGGCCCATGCTGAATATACAGTAGTCTTTGCTGTTGCCATGCTACATGGCAGGAGTGTGTGTGTGTGTGTGTGTCAGAGCCTCAGCTCAGAGCTAGTGCGTGTAATGTGCGTCTGCCTTCCACCTGCCAAAGCAAATCCTATGGCTTTCCCCAGCATCAGTGAGGCTGGGAAGTCATAGTCCTCCCGTGGCAGTTTGTCAGTTAAAATACAAGACACCCAGTTAAATTTAAATTTCAGGTCAACAGTGAATAAAGTTTTAGTATAGGTATGTCCCAAATATTACATGGACCATACTTATATCCAAGAAGTATTTGCTGTTGATCTGAAATTTCAAATTTAACTGAACGGCCTGTATTTTTGTTCCCTAAATCTGGCAACCCTACTCCCCTGGGTAGGTGGGGGATGAATATCTGCGTGACAATAACACAGCAGCAGAATTGGGTTTCAGGGTCCATGCTCCCAGGTGCCATGGTTTCCTGGCTCTCATACACGCATACACACACACAAATACAGTGTCAAATAAAGCAGCAGAGATAAAAATTCAAACACCGACACAAATAGAGAGTTGTATACATGCCACCAAGCTGCGTGTGCACACACACAAACACACACATTCAGAGCTCCTGAGTGTCTCGGGGCATGAGGAAAGCTGCTGAGAGCCTGGTATATCCTCAGGGTGGCCTTGTACCTCACACACAGGTGGACAGACCCCACACTCAGACTCAGACTCCCAGGCCTCTGCTCTCTCCCCGGGGAGCCCCACCCTTTCTCTGCAAGCTACACCTCTGAAGTGAAGTATGTTAGAATGTTCCAAAGGGTAGAAAAATACCTGTAGGTATAGGTTACTTTATCAGGTGGGCCAGAACTGCTTTTTCAGCGGTAGGAGCTTTGCATCCTGCGATGAAATAGAGATGAGAGGCAGTCTGACTCACAGATTCCCAGCCACATCACCTGCAACCCATCAACAGTGGTACAGTCCACCTAGTTCCAAAGATGATGCTTTCAGACAGAGCTATGTATGTGCATACATTTGAAAAGTAAAATAAGAACATGGTGCAAAATAAAAATATCTTAGAGGCAATCACTGTTACTGGTTTTCTTACATATCTTTGCATAGTATTTAGTCATGCAAACCTTTTTGTACAAATGGGGCATCCTGCACACATTGTTCTACCGATGCTTTTGCCAGCAAAGAGTCTATCTTGGAGCAGTGCACACTGCTCTCTTTTACAGTTGTTATCAGTTATGTGTAATTAGGGCTATATTTTTGAGTAAAGCTCATAAATGTGCTAGGACATGCATCTTCTCTTTCCTGTCACTCTCTTCCCAGGGACCCCCCCCTACCCAACTGCCAAAACCCACAGGTGTCTGTCCTGGGTGGTGCCTGTCTGGGTTCTCCCTGTGAGCTCTCCTCTTTCTGAACTTTAGCTCATCATCTTGCAGTTTGGGTACCCATGTCTAGCCTCACCAGGTCCTACCTGTCCACTGGGGGGAGTGTAGTGGGGGGACAGGGTGGAGGGACTCAGGCTTCCAGAGGGAGTGGGCAGAGAGGTGCGGGGCAGGGGCACAGGCTCCTGGCTTACCGCACCAGGGTTCTCAACATAACTCAGATACTTTGAAACACTTACTAAGCAAATTACTTAACTTCTCTGAGCCTCAGTTTCCTCTTCTCTAAAATGGGTATTTTAACAGTCCTGCCTCACAGGGCTGTTTGGAGTTTAATGAGAGGATCCATATGAAAGGGTTGGCATACTGCAAGTGCTCCGTAAGTGCCAGCCTCTGTGGTTTTTTAACTAGGTAAGGATATGCAGAGTGAGAGAAGGCTGCTGGTGTGCCGAATCCCTCCACAGCTGGGACCCCAGATCCTTGCTCTTACAGTGGAAGTCCAGAAGCTTCCCCTGTTTTGACTGAAACTCCCCTCAGAAGGATAGGTAGCAGCTCCATGCTGGAGATTTTTCTGACATGTGGAGCTGTCAGGGGTGGAATACAGTGCTCATTTTAGGTATTCAAACAGCCACTCTCTTCTTTCCTTCCTCCTCTTCCTCTCTTTCTTTCTTTCATTCGTTCATTCATTTAAAATGTGTACTGAGCACCTGTTGTGCAAGGCACAGTCTTAGGGCTGATAATATATCAGCAAATAAGATAAATGGGTCCCTGTCTTGTCAGGGGCAAGATAGTGATACCTCGGGCTCTCGGTGGGTGTCTGATCCAGGTCATCTCTGAAATCCCACTGAGCTCCTGTTTTTTCTAGGGTTTGAGCTGAATCTCATTGCCCTCTTTTGCTGTTTCCTCTGGACTCACACTGTCAATGCCATCACTATTAGCCATGCATGGCTATTCAAGTTTAAATCAATTAAGTAAAATTTAAAACCCAGTTTCTTAGTCATGCTAGCCACAGTTCAGGTGCTCAGTGACCCCCTGGGGCTGGTGGCTCCCATATTGGGCAGTGTGGATATGAAACATTTCCATCGTCCATCACAGGAATTTCCACTGGGCAAGGCTGTCTCGGACTTGGAATCTCTTGAGATCCTGAGACAGA
The DNA here is from genome assembly GCA_032199065.1 of Smutsia gigantea. Lineage (NCBI taxonomy): Eukaryota > Metazoa > Chordata > Mammalia > Pholidota > Manidae > Smutsia > Smutsia gigantea. The sequence continues at coordinate 30,513 of JAVSCE010013171.1, read as the reverse complement.
AGCCAGGGATGTATAAATCTCAACACCTTTTTTTTTGAGATAGTAAGACTTAAAAATGAACAAGAGGTGTTGTGGACTGTTTTTGATAGAGGGAAAGTGGAAATGACACTTACTTGCTATTCATTCTGTTTACTTAAGCAACTGACTCAATTCCTGGACAATGGAGATGTTGTCTGCCCATTTTACAGATGAGGAAGCTGAGGCTCAGATATATTAAGCAACTCTCCTTCCTCACATACAGAAGCTGAGCCCTGTGCCATTTCCCTTTCAACGTGTTGCCTTGAAGGGTGGGTGCAGGAGTTAGGGTGAGGGGCACAGCTGGGGAACTGTGATGTGTGGAAGCAGTGGGCTCTGTGGACCTAGCCCCTCTCCCCTCTCTGACTTGCAGGTGACGCCATATAACCCACAGCAGATGGGACAGCAGATTTTCCACTCTTCCTACACCCCCCTGCTGAGCTACATCCCCTTCGTCCAGCCCAACTGTCGATACCCTCAGAGGACACCCCCGAAGCTCTCCACCAATCCCCGAGACCCTTCCCTCATGGCAGGTGATGGGCCACAGTACCTCATCCCCCAGGCCTATGGGTGAGTTCTCGGAACACTCTGGAAGTCCAGCTTGTTTCCAGAAAGCTTCGGGAGAGGGGGAGGCAAGTGTACCGGTCCTCACTGGTGCTTTCTGGGCACTTGCATTCCATGTCTGGGGGTGGGGAGGGCCCTGTGCCTGTGTCTGGAGGCTGCGTGGGTCCTGGATGGACCTGGTGTGCAGGTGGGCCTGGGTCTGGGGTCTGGGGGGCCCCCTTCTGTAGGCCCATTTTGGGGCTGGGACCCTACAGTCTGGTTGCAGAAATGAGCAGCATAGCGTTAATGGATGCCCTCCCCACCCCCCACCGTCCTGATAGCAGGTGGCTGGCAGTGGAGCATAATGCGTCTGCCTTTGCCTTTTTGCTTGGTTCTCTGAGGGACATGGCCAGGTAATCTTAGAACTCTCTGCCCCAAATTGCTGCACCCTGAGCTCCTTCCCAGGCTGATCTCCTGAACATCCCATTGGCTTTGTGACAGGCCCTGCTGAAGGGCCCTTCCCTGCTGACCCGGACCTCACACTTCTCCACCAAAGTACCCCAAGCAGCAGAGGGGGCTTAGCAGCAAACAGCCAACACACACTCAACGTTTTAGCTGAAAATTCCACATAACATCTTCAACTAATATTGATGCTCCAAGGGGCAGGCTGTGCCATGTCATCTCTGAGAATTTGAATCTCCTGGGCACACCCTGGGGAGCATGTGCCCCCGTTTGAGAAACTCAGTTTATAGGATTAGGGCCAAATCCCCCAGTTTGACACTGATTCTCTTCCTTCCCACCTCCCTTGTTTATTCCCTTGTCATCTCTCCTCCCACTGGAATGAGAGAAGGAATAACTTTGTCTTGTTCTCTCCAGTAACCAGTGCCTGAAACAGTGCCAGGCACATACAAGGTCCTCAATAAACACTTTCTGCATGAACAAGTCATCTGTGCAGGACAGACAAGGTCTGGGAGAGGCTGCACTGGCAGGGAAGGCTACAAGGGCCGAGGTGGAGAATTCGGTCTGGGAGACAAGGAGGGTCAACGCTTCCTGTGGCTCAGGAGCAAAGAAGAGAACCAGGGACTCGAACTATAGGACTGGGAGAAGAAGGAGCTGGTGGCTTCTATGTTCTCAGGGAAGAAGGAGGGGAACCCTCCCTTCCAGCTGACAAATCAATTTACATGCATTCGCCGGGGTAGGATAACGAAACAATTTATCTTCCGAACAATAATAGTTTGAGAGTTAAAGGAGCACAAATAATGATCACAGTGGAAATATTGGTATAGAAACAGTTGCAGACAAACCAGCACAGTTCCCCATGTTCAAGAGGTAGTTCAAGCTCCTCCTCTTCCTCCAGGAAGCATTCCCTGATAATTCTAGCCCATGTGGATGACCCCTCTTCCTGGCCCTCTAGAAGACATCCTGTCCAGACCGTGCCCTTGCCAGTTATATCACAAGTGCTCCACCAGAACAGCCTGGCTGCATAGGCAATCAGATATGAAGTGTGTCATGAGTCATTTGTTACTGATAATAACAAAATGCTGAATTATGGGCTACAGCCTTTATTTTGTAAATCAGAGTGGAATCCAGGGGCTTCCTATGACAACAGCACTTTCAATAATTTCTTTTCCAATATGATTTTTGAAAGAGAGAAAAAGAGATGGGGTTAATGCCAGCATAACTGCTTATCCGATGCCTACCTCTTGCCAGATCCTGGGCTGGGTGCTGGGTGCAGAATGGTGAGCAGCCCAGATAATGTCCTGGCTCTCATGAAATTTTGCTTAATGAGAAGGGAATCAAACTAACCTAAAGCCTGGCCCTGGACACTCAGAGTGAGTGACAGATACTGATAGCAGCTGAGGCATTACAAATGAATGGGGACCTGTTCCCATCACTTCTTCCCTCCCTTTCCCCCACCCTTTTTGTTTCATCAATTCATGGGAGGGTGCCGTAAACGTGAACATCTTTTGTAATATGCATCTGCCCAGCTGAAAAGTGACAGAGAATCCCTGGATTAAACTAAATCTACCATTTGCGGTTTGCACTGAGCGCTGTTCTCATTCATTTAAAGTGTCCTAGCAGATAGGGGAAGAAATTGCAATAGGATCCTGGATGTGTGAGTAAATGTTTCCATCTGGAAAGGTCAGGGAGGAGGTCACAGGGGAGATGGCTTTTGAACTCTCTTTTTAAGTATGAAGAGGAATGTGCCAGGGTGAGGAAGCAGAAGTGTGTGTATTTCTACCCTTGGAGGGTGAGACTCAAATCTTCCTGGGTGTTCCTTCCCTGAAGGTCTAGCAAAGTCCCAGGCCCTGGGTGATGTCTCAATGCTTCTCAGACTGGTTTTGACATGGAGGACTTGATTCAGCTTGGTGCTAATAAGAGGAGAAGGGTTGTCCAGTCTCCAAGATCTCACACTGGGGTCTGGCCCTGAGTTTTCTGATGTTGTGGAGTTTCCTGAGGGACACACCGGGTCCTCCAAGGCAGCTAGAGTGGCTGCAGGGCCACAGGGAAGGTGCGCAGACCCAGAAAGACCCCCTGCTCTGGACGTCCTGCTGTGGTCCTGGTCATGGAGAGAGCATAGGCCCATAGAAATAATCCCTTCAGGCTGCCAGGGGCTTCCTGACCTAAGTAAGTAGCAGAAGCAGCTCTTTATTGTCCTCCAATTGTATCATTTTTAACATTTTATTTTCCTAGAGCAAAAGCTTTTAGCCTCCAGGGCTGTCAGGATCTTCCCTGTTTTTGACAGCCACAAAATTCACATATTACTTTTCCTAGTATCTCTGCTACCATCAGGAATTTCATTATGACATCCATCATCTTTTCTTCCAGGTTCGGCTCAACGTCTGGTGGGCCCCTGAGGAATAGCCCCTATTTTTCCTCCAGTGGGAATGGCAAAAATTTTTAGACCTCCTTCTCTTCTCCCTCCTCCTCCCTTAGCCCTAGGATCAGGGCTAAGGGCTCTGGATTTCTGGGTTCTGCAACAGCTTGGTATGAAGTTTGGAAAGCGAATGCTCCGACCAGGTCTCAAACAGAGAACAGCAAGACCAGACTCATCTATTGAATGACACACACACCCCCTCTCGCAGAGCCCAAACCACATACACCTTAATATTCATGCTCACTTCCTCAACCACATAAGCACCTGTATTTAGCTGACATGAGTGATTTTTGTTTTTGTTGTTGTTAAAATAGAAGTAAGGCACTTAACTTTAGAAAGTGTGGATTTTATGATAAAAGTATGAGCTGCTTGAAATGGAGCGTGTCTGTCTATTTTTGTGTCTTGAAGTGACGTGCCTATTTATGTGCGGTGTCACCCTCACTGCTCTCTTCCCCCACAGGACTCAGCACTTACTCGGGATGTGAAAAGAGACCATGGGCCGGAGTCCTCCAAGTGGTGCTGTCTAAATTCAGGACCCCAGGGATCATACATGTGAGGGCTTTCTCTTCTCTTCTGTGTGATCCATTCACTTCTCGATATTCTGGTTTATGCATCTCGAGAGTGGACCTAAAAGCACAGCCTCCTCTGTCATATCCAGGTGGTGGTTTTACAGAGAACGTCTCTCTGGGACACCAGATGGGAAGATGTGTCCTGGAAATCAATTCCACAAATAGCCCTAAGTGTGAGGCACTCTATCCAGTGATTGTGTATCAATGCCAAGCCCCAGGCCAGTCTCAAAACTGTACCTTAGACACCTAATAGCACTGTCCTTGGGTCTATCTGGATCGACTTTTGCCAGTGACTTAAATAAGGACATTGAGAGCATCCTGATCACAGTCATGGAGGGCACAAATCTGGGAAAAGGAGGTGGACTCAACTGGTGATAACACACACACACTCCCATTCTACGCCCATGGGAGGCAGCACTCCCCGCTATTCACCTGAGCTTGGCAAAGCTACAAAATTTTTCTCCCGGTGGTAGCCCAGGCAGACATCACTGATCAAGGATAGTCTGTGAAATGAAAACCATGTGTCATCCTTTCGCAAACTCCAATACGATGAAGTTAAACAGAGTTAATGTAAGGACCTACCCATGAGTCAAAAAAGTGAACCCCACACTCACTGATGGACCATCGCTGTCAGTTCTAAGCTGCTCTATCGCCGACCCTATTAGTCACCTGAAAGTTCAAAGCAATGACTGTTTGGCCCAGGATTTCCTAGGTTCCCACAATACTGCTGAGAAATCTGATGCCATTCTGATTCTTGGACATTTGTATGTGAGTGGATTTTTTTTGGAAATCTTAGAATCTTGTCTTTATCCCTGATATCCTGAAATCTGGCAGACATAAGCCTTGATGTAGATCTTTTTCATTCATTTTGCTGAGCACTGGTCTGGGCCATTAATTCTGGGAAATTTTCTTGTGTGTTTCTAATACTCCCCCCCCCCCCCACCTTTATTTTTACTGTTCTGCCTAAATGCCTGTTAACCAAATATTTAGTCTCTGGACTGAGCCTCTCGTCTTCTTATCTTTTATCTCCTATAATCCATTCCTGAATCTTTTTTAGTTCTTTGCATGAGATCTGATGTTAGCATCCAACCTTTTTCCCTTAAAACATTAGATCAGCCATCACTGTTTTAATTTCAAAAGCACTTTCTGGTTCTGATTTTTAGAAATAAACATATAGCATATTGTCCTTATTTCTTAAATGTACTATCTTCTCTGATCTCCCTGAGAGTATTTTGGTCTCTCTTTCCTTAGTTCCTCCTTACCTTTGTTTTGATCTGTTTCTTTCTTGTTGGAGATTGTCGATTACTATTGAGCATCAGGTCGTGAAAAGTTGATTGGAATCTCTGTGAAAGGGAAAGTCATAGGGTAATTTTCACTGGTATCTCCAAGTACCTTTGGGGCAATTCTGTTTCTTCAGAGGACCTTCCAAACTCCTGCTTCTTGCTTAAACCTTAGTGAGGGACATTGGATGTGAATGTGTATTTACTTAATCTCATCTGGGCCCTCAACTCTATAATCCTTATGGATGTTCTCTAATCTGTATGGATGCCTTATGTCTCTTATAAAACGGTCCTAGGCCCCTGGCTTTGAGGGGCCAGGATAGAAGCTACCTCTTACATAAACCCCTCCACTGCATCTCTCTCCAGCCCCACCTTCCACAGTGTCCAGCATCCAGCATCTCCTGAGACCTCCAAGGCTCTGCAGGGGAAGCTGGTTCACTTCTAGTTGATGTGTCTCCTTTGACAGGTGTTTCAGTGTGATCTTCCCCTGTTCTGCTAAAGCATTTACTATTCCTCCATCCCATTTCTGCCTTTTCATATGGCAGATGGGATTGCCAGCTTCTCCTAGTTTCACTGAGAATGAAATCTGTAAAGGTTTTCTTGCTTTCTTTGTTATTGGGGAATAGATTTCAAGAGAAGAGGGACAGAAACATCTTTCCCACCTTAAAACCACAAGTCTGCATTAAGTAGGCATTAAGTCTACCTCCTCTTTTAATCCTCACAACTATTAACATTGCCATTATTAGAACTGAGGTTCAGAGAGGTTAAGTTCTCTTTCCAAGGTCAGAGTTGCAAAGAGACTAAGAACCTGTGTCTGGCCAAGGGCAAATCCATGCTCTTTCTCTTACCCTCTCCTGCCTCCAAACAGTCTGATATCGAGAGAGAGTGGTAGACTGTGGTTCGGCCTGGGTTCATACCTGGAGGTACAATGTGAGGGAGAGGGCTCCTACAATTCTGAGAACTTCTCAGTGACTGACATTTCTCAGAGTCCTTGGCAAATCCAGACTGTTAACTAAGAATATCAACAGGAGATATGATTTACTAGAAGTAGGGTTCTGAATGGGACTTGCAGAAAGGGACTGAATGATTCAACAGGGAGCCCAGACTTAGACCATGGAGAAAAGGAGAAGGCATAAGTCCTGAGAGAACTTGGAAGATAAGTTGGGTTCTAAAAGACACACACACAAAAAGGCCAGTGAGGCCAATGGTGTCACCTTGTGAAGGCAAGAGAAATGCTCTTGTGGACACTAGGCTTAAGCCTATCTGGGGACAGTGGTTAGTTCAAGACCCCAACCTCTCACTGCTATCAACTTTTGAAATTAAAACAGTGATAGCTGATTTAATGTTTTAAAGGAAAAGGGTTGGATGCAAACATCAGATCTCATGGAAAGAAGAACTAAAAAAGATACATGAGTGGATTATACGAGATAAAAGGTCAGAACATGAGAGGCTCAGTCCAGAGACCTTGTTAACAGAAGTTCTAGGCAGAACAGTAAAAATAAAGGGTTTGGGGGAAGTATTAGCAGATAAACACAAGACAATATCCCAGATTGAACTGTCCAAACCTGTGCTCAGCTGAATGAAGAAGTTCTACAGTAAGGTCTATCTCTGCAAGATTTGGGGATATCAGGGATAAAGGCGAGATTCTAAGATTTTCAGAAAAATCTGCTCACATACAAATGTCCAAGAATCAGAAAGGAATCAGAGTTCTCAACAGTAACGTGGGAACATGAAGATCCTGGGATAAAGCTGTCAACACCTTGAACAGACACGAAGCTCAACCAAGAATTCTAAAACTAAACTCCTTTCTGTGCAGGTGGCATGGAGGTGTTTTCAGATATACAAAATCTCAAGAAAGTACCTCTTTGTTTGGAAGCTAAGAGAGGGTGTATTGTCCACCACGATGAGGGGGTGACCGGAAAAAGGGAATCTAGGAAACAGGTGTCCAGGGGAACCTGGGCAGGAGTGAGGCTGAGGGGACTCGTGGTGATGGAAGAGGGTGGTCTCAACTCAAGAATCAGGAAGCAGAGCCTGGAAAGCCCCTGTCATCCGTCCAGATTGGGGCAGGAAGTTGGGGACCTCCAGAGTGGAGGTGTGTTGGTGGGGGGCCAGGAGGGGCTGGGGAAAAAAAATGCAAGATCATTCTGACTGGAGTTGACTTTTTGGATAATTGTATTGAGAGCTGTTTTATGGCTGCTGGTGAAAGTGGGAAGACTTAGTAATGAATTCGAATAAAAAATGAAATAATTGTTATTAACTCGGCAGTGTACAATATTTACATGGTCATAATAATAAAACTCCCAAAGAAGGATTTTCCCAAAAATTGTGTTATAACCACAGTGGGATGATGGAGGTGAAAAGGGAGGAGTGGAGGCGGCCAAATCCTCATTTATCACAAAAGGAAGTCAGTAGATATCGAAAATGGAATTCCCATAATTATCTAGAAATCTGGAGGTAAACCCCAGAATGAAGAGCAAAGAGAGTTGAAGGAGGTGCCAGAGAAGCAGGATGGGTTTGTGAGGGACAGTGGTGCAGGGATCCAGGCCTCACTTGTGAAACTTTCAGCAGGATTTGGCATTTGAACCACATGCATGCATGGCTTCAATTAAGATAAGCATTTATTTAAAAGAGAAATTGCACGTAGAACACCATCTAGTGTGGGATGTGTGCTTGGCACATGGCGGGTGTCAAAAATGCTTGTTGAATTGTGTTGAAGCTTCATTCTGCTTTCTGACGGCTGGAGCCTACTGCCCAAGCCCCCAGCGCTCCTGGGATGTCTGAAAATCAGATTTTCAGAAACCTCTATGAAATGTTTCCCTAACAAATTCTTTAGGAGGAAACTTAATTAAGGGAGGGCTGGAGCCAATGCCCAGTGCCTGCCTTTCCAACACCTTGCACTCCCTGACTCTGCTCACTTCTCAAGGAATTCTGTAAACAGTTGGGGAGTAGTGGGAGCTTGTCCTGATTCAGGAGCTTGAAGTCTGGTGAGGGATCGAAAACTCCCTGCTCTTCTGTGTGTTCTTTGCAACCAACTCTCCACCCTATTCATTCAGCATATAGTCACTGAAACTTATTCTTAGGGACATAGCAATGAGCAAGACACAGCTCCTGCTCCCGTGCATTTGAAGCTTAGGCATTAAATCATAGTTATTACGAAAGGAGAGGAGGTTATTAAAGGTGAATGTGAAAGCACACAGTAGGACACCCACCCCAGTTCAGGGGGTCAGATCAGTAATGTCTGTTCTTTTAACATTCCTGGACCCTGCATCTAATTCTTACTTGATAGGTTTTCAGGTTGTAACCCCCCAGTCTCCTATTTCAGAACATACTTTATTTGCAAATCTTAAAACTAATGATGGTCATGTGTGTTTTCAGCAACAAAGTCGAGGAGTAACATGTTTTTGTGAGTTCCAGAAATACTTAATAAAATAATAACAGCTGCTCATCATCGATCACTTAAAATGGAGCAGGCATGTTGCTGTGTACATTTCTTATCTAATGTAATGTTCATAATAACCCTGTGATACATGGATATATATGTTGCTTATTCAGAAACGAAGGTTCAGAGTGAGGTAGTATCTTATTTAAGGTCGCATGGTAAGTGACTTAAAGTCACTATTCTTACACACTTTTCCCCTTATTCCCTCTTTCTAGTAACACAGCACAGAGTGAATGAACTTGGAATTAACTTTTTTAGAACTTATATTCTATGATTAATGACTGTTATGTTTTCAGACATAAGTCCTCTAAGTCATCTTCCATTGTTAAGCCACTGTCATTAGAAGTGCGAGGCGGGGGCAGAGGACGGGGAGGCCAGCAGCCCTAGGGAAAGGAAGGGGTCATCTGGAGCAAGGAAATCAACTCTCGGAATGGCCCCTTGCAGGACTTCAAATCATCCCCCAAGGCCCCCTCCTTTGGGGGAGTATCCTCAGTTCTGGGCTATTTGTTCCTCGGGATTTCTAGGTGCCACCAAATCTGCATTCCCTGCTTTTTCCTCAGCAAAGGAGCTCCACTTTTCAGATGGGCACATGACCTCCAAGAACTTAGTTCTAACCAAATGGGATGTAGGCAGAAGTTTTTTTGTGTGTGCTTTCTGGAGACTGAAACTACTTATGAAGTTGGTAGAGCAGAAGATGGAAGGAACTGAGCCTCTGATACTCAGATGTGCCGGCCAGCTCTGGAGGGCCTGTCCCTGGGCATTGTTTATGAGAGACGAAAGCGAACTCCTGAAAGCCCTGTTATTTAGGTTTTTTTCACACATAGCCAAACCTAATCCAAATTATCATACTTAAAAATGAACGAACACTATTCCTTCAAGAAGGCTTTCTTCTTCCCACTACTAAATGTTCTTGAGGTCAGATAACATCACCCATCCTTCCATCCGTCCATTCTTATCCATCCACCCATCCATCCATTACTCATCTATCCATCTTTCTATTTATTCATTCATTACATAGTAGACATTTATTGAACGCCTTCCTTGTGGCAGGCATTGGGCTAGGTGCTGAGTTACACTGTTAGACAATCATATTTTCTGTCCTGATTAAGCGAATTATCGATAAAAAAATAAAACTTTTCCACAAGGAAGGTTTTCCTTGCCACAACCATATAGCTCAGCCATTCCCAAAAGGCGAAGGAGAAAATTGGCTTAGTAGGGGTCAGTCTTACTCACAAAACATACTTACCAGCTGCTTCACTCTACAAAGAGAGAAACAGGCCTAGAGAATGCCGAAGTAGCCCATCTACATTTTGGGGGAGTGTATCTTTCCATCAAATGAATGGGGCCAAGTCCCCAGTATCAGTTGGGGCACAGGCAGGAGACAGCCATTTCAGTTATTTTACCGGAATTTAATATAAATCATTCATGGTTAAGGCTATATTGAAAAACTGAAAAGATAGAAAAAGAATTCCAAAGATAACACAGAAGTAACAACTGCAGAAAGCAGACACCGTCCAAAGAGAAGAGAGTGGAGTTATTAAAACTTCGAAGCCCAGAGGAAGAGACTTAAGTGGCTGAAACTCAGACATCTGGTTCTCAGGGGCAGATTGACTAGGGCTGGTGTTTCTGGGCTCAGAGGAGGAATTACTTGGGGTAGGAATTCAGACCCCTAAGAGGCATCAGCCTACTGGTGTTGGTGTTTGAAGAAAACATGATGAAGCGGGTTCTATACGTGTTGGACAAATGGCAAACTGGGTACAGCTGCTATTACTGGGAAACACTGGCATTGCTACGGTGATGCTCACCAGAATCGGAGCCAGAAAAGAATAAGTTAATCTTCCTCCTTTAGCTTGTGTCTCCCTGTAGTGCCCCTTTTTGACACACCCTGACAGAGACTCTGCAGGCAAAACAGAAAAGTGTTTTTCCCAGTTTCAGGATCATTAAGAGTGAGTTGGAAGCCAAGTTGATGAAGGCTTAAAACTGGAACAGCCCCTGTTATGGATTGGATGTTTGTGTAACCCCCAAATTCATATGTTGAAGCCCTAGCTCTGACACAATGGTATTTGTGGATGAAACTTTTAAGAGGTGATCAAGGTCAGATGAGGCCATGAGGGTGGGGCTCTCGTGATGGGATTAGTGCCCTTATAAGAAGAGACACCATACAGCTTCCTCTCTCTCTCCACATGCCCACAAAGAACACATAGTATGATGGTAGCTGCCTGCAAGCCAAGAGGAGATACCTTGAAACGAAAGCTCTGTAGCTGGTGCCTTGACGCTGGAATTTGGAACTGTCAGAACTGTGGAAAATAAATTTCTATTGTTTAAGCCACCAGTCTATGGTATTTTGTTTTGGCGGCTCAAGGAAACTGCGGTACTCCACAGTGGCCTTGACTTGGAAATTTTTCAAAGTTGGGAAATGCTCTGAAGTTGTCAAATATGGATGTGACCACCTCAACAAGTTCACTAGCACACTGAGTCTTTGAGAAGAGTGGATTAAACTTCCTTGGACAAGACATTTTTGCACATTGTTTCTCCAGATCTTCCCTCCTCAGAAATCACCCTTTGTCCTTCAGGAAGCACCCCAGGAAGCTGGGAGGGGGGGCGTTGGGGAGGGATGATCAGAAACTATCAATCAACAGAAAAGTCATCTTCCTGCTGCATCATAAAGTCTCAAGGCTTAGCTTCAGCAGTTTATTAAATTACCAGAACACCAAGAAAAATAGCTTTAATAACACATTTCTGCCTATCTATTATTTTTTTATAACCCAGAGTAGAGAATTAAAAGGCTCCCTACCATTTAAAATAGCATTTTTTAAATTAAAATGAACATGTTGGAGGGATCTCTTTTTTTAAACTCAAAAAAGAAGTCATTAATTCAGAATGTGATTACTCTAAGCTGAAATTTTATGGCTAAATCTTTGTTTGGTGTAAAGGAAGGAGGGGAAGTGGTTTTCCTCAGGAGGTTTAAAAGTATATTATTTAGAGCAGGTGGGTGGGCAGGTCCCTTTGTCCTCTCATGTGGTTTAGTGTTACAAACACTAGTTTCAACAATTATGACGCTGAGGAAGCTGATACAGTGACGCCGTCTAGCGGACCAGCTGGCCTCCCAGATGGGGCCTCACAGGAGCCAGGGTCCTGGTGAAGTGTTCACAGTTCAGGCTCTGCTTCTGAACTTCGCAGATCTGAGAACATTATCAGAGCCCCAGATCTGACCATATTCATTGGTTGATGTATGAATTCAGCTACAGTCTGTATCTAATGAGGGACTCCTTGATAATTTTTGACAAGCACTTATTGAGCTCCAAATATGAGACAGTCATGGTGCTATGAAGCAGAGATGAAATGGCAAGGAAGCTATAGTCTGTGCCAAAAAGGAGCCTAGTGTGGGTGATGGGGAGGGTGGAGGATCTACATAGATGTAACTAACACAAAATGTTTCTAAAATAGTAGAATATAGCTGTGGAGAAAAGAGGATGGTAGTATTAGCTTTCTACTGCTGTATAGTAAATTAATCCGAAGTGTAGTGGCTCAAAACAACACTATCTCACAGCTTCTGTGGGTCAGGAGCCTCGGCATGACTTAGCTGAGTCCCCTTCCTCAGGGTCTCTCACGGGCTGCCAGCCGAGTGTCTGCTGGGGCTGCCGTCTCATCAGAAGGCTCTGCTGGGAGGATCCACTTCCAAAGTGAGCACTCATGTGTTTGCTGGCAAGATTCAGTCCCTTGTGGTCTAGTGGCTGGAGACCTCCCCTGATTCCTTACTGCCTGGGCCTCTCCAGAGAGACTCTCACAGCATGACAGCAAGCAAAGAGGCAAGCAAGAAAAAGTGTGAGAGTCCATCCACCATCAAGATGGAAATCACTCTTTTTGTAACCTAACCACCAAAGTGGCATCCCATCACTTCTACCGCCGTTTATTCTTTAGAAGTAAGTCACAAGGCCCAGCCCACACTCAAGAGGAGGGGGGCACACAAAGGCTGGGGGGTCCTCCTGGAACAGTGGGGTCAGTAGAGCAGAGTAGTTTGTAGTAGCTCTAGGATCATTTTGCCTGGATTCCAAACCTACAATCTTTCCTAAGTCTCGTCTCTAAAATGGAGGTGCTTCATTCAACACAGCTTTATTGAGCACCTACTATGTGCCAAGTACTGCTAAAGGAGATGAGGATCAGCAGTGAACGAAACAAAGTTCTTCCCTTACGGAGGCAGTCTAATGGGGAAAGATGTTAGCATTGCTACCCTTATTGTGACATTCGAGTGGAGACCAGAATGAAAAGACCTGGGAAAGAATTCCAGGCAAAGGGAAGTATAAGGGCAAAGAATAAAAACAGTACCTACTTCATATGGTTGTCGTCAAACAAAATATATGCTGAAACCAGTGCTTACGGGGCCATGCAGAAAGTAAAGCAGAGTAACAGATGAAGAGGGATAGTGAGCTATTCTTTTCCTTTCTTTTGGTAAACTTTGTTTTGAAATCATTTCAACTATACAGAAAAGTTGCAGGAATAATGCAGGGAGCTCCAATATGCCTTTCACTCAGTCCCCTAAATGTTAACATTTTACCATGTGTGCTTCATCATTCTTTATTTTATTATTTATTCTTAGGACCATTTGACAGTAAGTTGCAGATATGATGCCCCTTCACCCCCAAATACTTCAATGTGTATTTTCTAAGAGCAAGGACATTATCTTTACACAGCCACAGTACAATGATCAAAATCAGGAAATGAGCTTAATACTATTATCTATTGTGCAAACCTTATTACAATTTTAACAGTTGTACCAATAATGTCCTTTATGCCTAAAAAAAAGAAAAGCTTCTCTTTTCTGGTCCAGGATTCAATCCAGGATCACATGTTCCATTTAGTTGTCATGTCTCTTTAATCTCCTTTAGTCGGGAATAGTTGCTTAGTTTTGCCTTGACATTTTTGAAGAGTGCAAGCTAGTTATTTTGTAGCATGATCCCTCAATTTGGACACATCTGGTAAGACAGGGAAATCATGGAGGTGATGTGTCCTCAGGGCATCACACTGCGGGACACACGAGGTAGCTTTATTCCATTACTGAAGATATTAACTCTGATCATTTAGTTAAGATGGTGTCTGCCAGCTTTCTCCGTCAGAAAGTCACTGCTTTTTTCCTTTATGATTAATAAGTATTTTGTGGAGAGATGCTTTGAGCCTATATAATTATCCTGTTCCTCATCAAACTTTGCCCACTGGTTTAAGCATCCACTGATGGTTCTTGCCTGAATCAGCTACTAATATAATGGCTGCCAAATGGTGATTTTTCTAATTCCATTATTCCTTCTGCATTTATTGGTTGGTATCTACTTTCTACTCTGAGCTATTTCGGATAGGGTCATGAGGGAAGACTTCTCGGAGGAGGCGACATCTGAGTGGAAACCAGAAAGGTGTGAAGATGTAAATGTGAAGATTATCTGGAGGACTGTTAGACAAAGGGAATTCTCAGTGTGAAGAATAACACATTATACCTGCTTCATATGGCTGTTGTGGCAAGTAAATACCATACTCTCTGTCAAGTGTGGTGCAGGCTTTTAGAGACAACTCGTTAAACTCCTATTGTTATTAAACAGTGACATCTAAGCTGAGGTCTGAAAGGCCAGAGGGCTGGGATAGTGATGTGGGAGGGGAATTGGGGCAGGTGGGGGAGTCAAGGTGGTAGGCAGAATCCTTAGATGATTATCCCTCTATCCCCTCTATCTTGAGGTGGGAGGAACCTGTGAAGATGATGGGCTATTTCTTCTATGATGACGTTATGCTGTACGGCACAGTTGACTAAGAAACGGAGAGTATCCTCAGTGAGCCCTTCTAAGGGACAGCGCCCTTCCTGGAGGAAGAGATCCAAGTCAGAGAGATTCAAGGCATCAGGGAGATTTGATGTATAACATGTTCTCCCTTGCTGGCTTTGAAGATGGAGTTGCCTGTGTGACAAGGACAGGAGAGTGGCCTCTCGGAGCTAAGTGCCATCCCCCACCAGTGGACAGCCAGCAAGGAACTGAAATCTCCTAACAACCTAAAAGAGCTTGGAAAAAGACCCCCAAGCTTCCTATGAGAATGCAGTCAGCTGACACCTTGATTTCAGGCTCATGGGAACCTGAGCAGAGAACACAGCACAGTATTCCTGAATTTCTAACCTATAGAAATCATGAGATAGTAAGTGGGTGTTGTTTTAAGTTCCTGTGTTTGGTTATGCATCAGTAAAAAGCTAACACACCCAGGGAACAGTATTAAGAAAGGTTTTGAAGAGAAAGATGGCGTGAGAACATTGGGGAAGCAAAATAGCTGAGCAAAGCTGAAGCACAGTGGTAGATAAAGGGGTGCGGCTGCAGAGATCTGGGCGTGTTCACCCAGCCTGGGCATCCAGATCACTCCAGTACGAACTGAGGAACTTGGTGCCAGGCCATAGGCTGCGACACAGGCTAGAGACCCAAAGGTAAGTAAGACACAATTTCAACTCTCAAATGGCTCATGGTCTGGTGGAGAAATCCACTTTTGTTCACTTATGTATCCCAAGTGCACAGAACAGTGCCTTGCGCAGAGCAGATGATAATAACCATTTGTTGGATGGAATGGAATTGAAGTGATATTTTATTTCAAACAGGGCCCATGTCTGCAGACATTTTGGTTGCCCCAGTTAGGGAGGTGCTCCTGGCATCTAGTGGGTAGAAGCCAAGGCTGTTGCCTACCATTCTGCAGGGCACAGGACAGCCCCCCACAACCAAGAATTAGCTGGTCCAAAATAGGGATGGAGAGAATGGTGAGAGCTGATGAAACTGTTGTTCTCCCCAGCAAAAAACGGTTCCCTAATGCTTGCTCCTCCCAGTCTCCGTGTGACCTCCCACGCGGGCTGGACTGGATAAACAGTGAAATGCCTCTCTGCTGGGTCCTCTAGGACCTTGGGAAGTTCAACCTTCCCTGGCATTTCTTTCTGCAGTACTATTACGGACACTGCTTAGAACCCAGTGATTTCTTATGCTCAGTCCCCTGCTTTGGTTTGGGAAATACCAAGTGGTGTGCTGGTCAATGTTTAACAACAATGTTTAACAACATGTGTATATACTGTACACATGTATATAAATGTGTTAAAATTCTCCCAATATAAAGGACATGTAGCATACAGCGTACAAATAATATAATGTACAACCCCATTGATTGTAAATTCCATGTAGCCAATTGGTTCTTCCAGAATGCTTTCATTGATTTTTGCTGAACACTTATATCCGTAGCCAACCTGAGACAGCAACTGGTGAATGGTCATAGCTGTTACAAGAATGTTGGCTGTTAACTTCTTTTACATTAACAAGTAAGATGGAAGTGAAACAAGTCATGCCAGAACTCCATTGGTTCATCAGTGATGTGGGTGACTGCTTTGCTGAACTAGATAATAGTTTTCAAATACTGGAAGAACATTTCCTTAATTTTTGTGCCATTCACAATGCACCATTTACAGACATGACAGGCTTTTAACTTCAATTTGCATTATTAACATGTTCTCAATCACTTTCTTAAATCTAGACAATCAACAAAACAATAAATCAAGTCCTGGTTGGTAGCATTTATTGATTTCCAAGGTATAAATACTCCCACCTTGGTCAATTTTAAGCCATCAAGTGATGTTCCTGAACATCTGGGAAGCGACAGTCGTCGTACCACCATTATGTAGTATTTCTACCATACAGATAAAATAGAAATAATCAAGAGCCATTCAAGAACATGGATCGTAGTGAAATTTCAAATAATTAGGAAGTATAGGTTCTGAGTATTTGTATCTTTGTTCTTAATAAGATTTATGTAATTGTCAGTTTAGAGAATTTAATGTCTAATACTAATGTCTGTGTTTAACAACCAGTTCACAGAATTCCAGAAAATTTAACAATTGACTTTTAACTGAAGTATAGGTGACACAAATATTATATTGGTTTCAGGTATAAATATAGTGACTCAACAATTACATACGTTACAAAATGCTCACCATGATAAGTGTAGTCACTAGCCAACACCATACAAAGATACCACAATATTATTGTCTATATTCTCTATGCTGTATTTTTCATCCCCATGATTTATTTATTTTACAACTGCAAGTTTGTCCCTCTTTATCCCCTTCACCTGTTTCACCCAGCCCACCACCACCCCCCTCCTCTAGGGCAACCACCAGTTCGTTTTCTGTGTTTGTGAGTCTTTCTCTACTTTGTTTGCTTGTTTAATAATGGACTTTTGAAAGCTGGTATGATCTGGCTCCAACCACCTCTGATTTACCTAGTAAGGTAAAAATTCTGATGTTCCAACTTACTCTCTCATTAATATTTTTGAGAGATGCACTAACAAAGAGTTCTCTTACTACTAAGTACCAGGGATGGTACTTTGACTACATACACACAGTGTGAATGTACTGATCCCATAGGAGCCCATCCCGCTTACATTTCATGTTTGCTTGCCCTACTGGCCTTATTAGCATAATAGGAAGAAGATAGCTGACTTTGAAAATCTGGTGGAGACTATTGACTTTTCCTTGCCCTGCTCCCTGTGGGGTTCCTTCCTGGCAGTAGCATTGGTGAGCAGGACTGGGGGGGAAATGTGGCTTCCCAAAGTCCTAATTTATTAATTCTGGCTGCCACATGCTTGCAGGAGAAACACGGGGGAAAGTAACTCACTCAAGATGTTTTCAAGCATGCAGGCTCAGTATGTTGTGCCCAAGTCACGAGTCCCCGAAAGACCACCAAGGAGCCGATTCTGATGCAAACACAAAAGGGTCATTTATTTCAAGCTCGAGCTCGGACTCACACCAGTCGCTGACGCAGCGGTTCCAAAGTGAGAGCCCCAAGCCCAGGGCAGACAAAGCTTTTATGCATTACAAGGTGCAGGAAGAAAGGAACCTGCACCTGGCCTCTGCTGATTGGATGATTTAAAGTAAGGGTGGCTTGTATATTCTCTATTGGTTGAGTCCAGCTGGTGCTAAGCTGCTGGCTGATGTAACATGTAAGGTATGTTATCTTTAGGGGACAGGAGAGTCTGGACCTTGAGTGTCTGGACCTTGAGGTCATTGCTAGGGAACTATCTGGGGTGAGGGTCAGTGGAAATATGGATGGTTTTTCTAGTAACTGGAACAAAGTTTTCTTAGAACTAGGTTACGGCTGAGGCCTCCTTCTTAAGATGGCCTTTTTAAAATGGAGTTTCTCTTGCTCTCACATTCCCCCCTTTTCTTGTACATTGGGTCCAATCATGGGCCCAAAGTTTTTAAATGACAGAGATATATACAAAAGGTACCAGAATAATGATTAACAGGGCTCAACCTGTGACACAGCCTGTCACAGGGAATGTCTCTTTCATCTGGGGGGGTGAGGTTCTATGCCTCACCTCAGTTGGCTCCCATGTTGCTCACCTGAGGTCCCTTGCAACTATGCCTGTCTTAGGTTGTTCCTCCTGTGAGGAATCTTACCCATCTTTGGCTAACCAGACATCTCTTGGGACTAAACAGGGAGATAAAATATAAAAGAGAGAACAGCCAACAGCTATAATTCTGGATAAAATCATAATATACATGATTATATTCTTGCAGCAAATGCAGGTGAGGAATCAGCATATGATTCACTTATTTCTTGAAGTTAATTCTTGAAAAGTAGCACAAGTATGTATTGGGTTTAAAAGATTAGCAACTGCACTCCATACACACGCTAGGAGAATAGGAATACAAATACATAGCAAAAGCAGAAAAATCAGACAAATTAAAACTACACATTCCTGGAAACTGTTCACATCTCATATGTTCTTTTAACAGTAGATAATTTATGGTAGCACAATTCTGAAGCACTATAATTCGTACTTTTCCTAGCTTTTGATTGAATTCAGATAATACAGAAGCAGTTAAATTCGTTGTCTCACTGTATGCACAGACCAGCTTAGATATTTCTTTTTGCATTTTAATGACAAGTCTAGGCACCAGCAGGATGAATGCTGCTGCAACTACAATGGAGGCGGGATCTAAAAACTTCAAGTTGTTGTCACAATCAGACGGCAGAGCTTGAAGAAGTTTTTCATGACTATTTCCAGGATAATCTATTAGAGCAGGAAGGATGTATCCCATGCCACATACTTCGATAATGTGAAGAGAAGGCTTAGGGTGTGGACTTGTACTACCTGCCCTGCCCTCAAGGTGGGCCGGGCCGCGGTCTGCCTGCTAGGGCTGCCCACAGTGAAGTTATGGGCCGTGCCGAGACACCCTTCCCTATCTGCGGAACACTCAAACATTCCAGGCTAAGCTGCCCCTGGCCTTTTGATCTTCAACTCATTTCACTGAAGAAAGACTCTAGAACTTAATGTTTAACACAGAGTTTCAGTAGGGAGTTTTTTTGCATGTAGTTACATTGCTCTGACTGCAAACATTCCGCCCCGCCCTTTCTGGAGGCCCTCCTCCCACTCTGACTACACTCACAGTCCCTGTCTCATTCTTCTCTTTACAGATTGAGACTCTAGTTGCTGCTAGGGAAAGGGGGTGACGACCGCTCTGGCTGCTTCATGCTGAGAGGGGGCGCAGTAAGGGGTGCAGCTAGGTCTCTATCAATGGTTGGTTGGGAGGCCTTTGGAAGATGGGAGTTTCCATCCTGGGTTCTATTGCTATCACTATTTGCAGTTGTGTGGCTTCTAGGCAAGACAGAATAAATCATGTTATTAGGTTAATAGCAACATCTGGAGTTGGATTTTCTATTCAGGAAGGACAAACTTGACAAGAAGATTAAAGAATGCATGGACTCAGTACAGATAAGGCTGCATTACTGAAACAATACTTTTCTCTAAAATCACTCATTTTTATTACTAGTAACTAGATTAAGAAAACAATTAACACTTGTCTTGATTATTTGCATAAGTGCAGCAAGAAGAGCAATTGGTTACTTAGGCTCTTTTAAATGTGCTTTGCTGGAACTTTTTATAAGGAACTTCAGATTGGACTTTTAAAGGCCTCTCAAGGCCAGAAAGCCAAGCCAGACTTGCCATCAGGTTTTGCCTGCAGTACCTGTAGATTTGGGTGAATTCCTCTCCTCTTGAGGTCCCCAAGACATTCTGAGGTTCCTGCACCTGCCAGGAAGTGACCTTTACTCACCTGGTAAGGCTGCTGGGAATCCTGTAAGCAAGGTACCAGGCCAGTTCTTCCAAGGGTCTTTATCTTTGTTGGCTTTATAAAGTCGAACTCAGTTCCTTAAGGCTGTCTGTTAATATAAGTTTACACACGTGTCTCTCAGGGATAGTATTCCAGTCAAAGCCTTGGTAATATAGCCAGTGTTTTTAATCGGTCTTCTTACAAGGAAAGCAGATTCTTATTGAACTTATACAACTAAATATACTGCTATGAAATATAAAAGTAGTCACTGAGAGTTGTTAAATTCTGGAGAGATCAGCTAGAGAGAAAGATAAATGCCTCAATTCTGCTTACAAAGGTATTGTCATTTACTAAACTGTTGTCAGCCTAAGAAAAAGCTTAAAACACTTTATCAGTAACACTTGAAACAAAAAGCCACAAAATCATTTTCCTTAGTTTACTTAATCTTATGTAAATACCTGTTCTGCTGAAATCTAGTTCTTTACTAGTTCAGTAGCAACAAAACAGTGACTATAAATGACAAAAGACTTGTAAATGAGAGTGGCTAAAGATCTGACAAGAGCTTACCACAAGACAGTTGACATAAGGAATTTTGGATATTTTTGCAACACAAAACATCCAGCAACAAAGTTTAGCATCATTAAGAAAGTTTCTTTGGCACTTGCTTAAATAGGATTATAGGTATTTAACTAGAATGACAATAAAAAGGCTTAAATGCAAATACAGGTTACTCAGTTGTTAACAACAGTTGGCTTACAGTCCTTTTAATATGAAGATTTCATTTTCTTATACTCAGAGAACTCATTGAGACTTTAAGCATGAGAAACTGCTTTGATAAAAACAATTAGAAAGTTCTTTGCAATTTTTCAACATTAAGAGCAGACTAATCAGTTTAAGAAAACTTTGTCTTTACCTGAAAACAAAATTCTAATTTTGCTGTGTATTTGATATTGAGACTCATTTGCTGTAATTTCACATAGCATGACTGTCAATTTTTCCACAAACTTTTTACAACCTTCTTTTTACAGTCACTGTTCTCCCTCTTTAAATAAACACTTGTACTTAGAACAGTTACCTTCTCTTGTTAAAACACACATTTTCTAGCAAGCCGAGATGTTTTCTTTATTACTTTAAGTAGTTTTAATTAGAACTTAAAACCATTAGGAACTTTAACTTTCAGTGAACACTGAAAATAGGCTATGGTAAACTGTAACACCAGCATTCCTTAGATTGATACATTTATGAATATATTTTATCATTTCTGAAAATGTGCCTTATAGCACAATTCTTACTGAGCACAAAACATCTTCATATAACTTAGCAAAACTCTAAGAATTTTGGTTACCACAAAAATTCTCAGGCTGTTTGCAGATATACACAGTTATACATTAATATACTATTATCATTATTAAGATATTTAATTGTTACACTTGTTTACACACTCTTTAGCAATTATGCTAGATTACTTATAAAAACTTTTACTGAACATTAGACAAAGTCAAACCTTTCTTTAAACATCCTCTTGAAAGATTTAACAGATAACATCAACTTAATTTTAAGTAAACTTAGGCAGCTGAGCGGCGGAGGCAGACTGCTCCCTCTGAGCCCTTTGTCTTGTACAGGGCGGCCTTCCTACTGGAGCGCCTCCGCCCTCCGCTCTTGGAGCAGCTTCTGCTACCCCTGGTGGGGCATGGTTGTGTCTTTCCGGACTTCCACACTGAGGTCATTTGCCCTTCCCTTAACTTCTTTAAAATGGTCCGTCATCAGAGATAACAGAGTAGAAGGAGTCCGACCCATTTTCTCCAAGTAGAAAGCTATCAACAGCTAGCCAATTATCACAGATAAACAAAAAGCAAAACAAAAGATGCCCGCGGATGTTCAAAAACAAAATTCAAAGTGGGACAACGGCAATCTGCGGTTCGTTCCCCCAGCGGTTCTAAACAGATGAGGGACACTCTGTCCCCTCCAAGCAGGCTTGGTGCCAGCTTTCAAACAGAGACGGGTGGCCACGAACCCCGTAAGACCCCTCTGTCAGACGGGGGCCTGGAACATCTTCCAGGACTCCCGGTCACTGACCTCTTAGCACGTCCACTCAGGTCCTGTACCAATCCCTTCAAATTCAGATTGGGCCCTTCTCAGAAAGTGAAAGAGCACAGCGCAACACACAATGCGAACAATAGACACAAAGCCTATCACTCACACACACACAAAGTTCTTACTGGCCGGTTCAGACCCTTCGGGTCGGGAGTCCTGGGGGTCTTGGAGATCCTGGACGAGCCCCCAAATGTTGTGCCCAAGTTGCGAGTCCCCGAAAGACCACCAAGGAGCCGATTCTGATGCAAACACAAAAGGGTCATTTATTTCAAGCTCGAGCTCAGACTCACACCTGTCACCGACGCAGCGGTTCCAAAGTGAGAGCCCAGAGCCTAGGGCAGACAAAGCTTTTATGCATTACAAGGTGCAGGAAGAAAGGAACTTGCACCTGGACTCTGCTGATTGGATGATTTAAAGTAAGGGTGGCTTGTATATTCTCTATTGGTTGAGTCCGGCTGGTGCTAAGCTGCCAGCTGATGTAACATGTAAGGTATGTTATCTTTAAGGGACAGGAGAGTCTGGACCTTGAGTGTCTGGACCTTGAGGCCATTGCTAGGGAACTATCTGGGGTGAGGGTCACTGGAACAATGGGTGGTTTTTCCAGTAACTGGAACAAAGTTTTCTTAGAACTAGGTTAGGGCTGAGGCCTCCTTCTTAAGATGGCCTTTTTAAAATGGAGTTTCTCTTGCTCTCACAAGTACAGTCTTTTATTAATCACCCTTCAGTGTCACCTCCATATGATGCCATGTTTCAGCCTCTACCCAAACCCCTCCTACTTTCCCCCAGTCCTCTCTGAGGTGCAGCTAGCTTGACTTCATGTTGTACCAGCCCCATTTGCCAGTGGATTTTTCATTTCTGGTGTAATCAGCAGGAGGAGCAGGACAACTGGAGCAGAAGCCACAGAGCTGAGATTTTGCAGGGCTCTCTTTTCTCCTTATTTGGAATCCAGGCATGTGCATGGCTCAGCTCACACCTTTGGTCTCAAGGGAGTGAACAATTAGCATCTTCTGCCTAATCTGTCCAACGTCTTAATGAATTCTTCATGTCTTCTTGAATTTCCCAACCCAACAGATTTTTTAAAATTTCCACCAACTAAACAAAACACAAATCAGCCCTAAACTTATTTAGAGACATAATTATACCTTATCCACAACCAAACCTCTTACCAAATACATTCAACACACTCAATGCTTAACCTACAAATTTTCCCCTTCTAATGCAATGCGTTTCCCTCTTAGCCAATTTTAGACATTAAGGACATTATTTGCTTTATGGGGAGTATTTATTTATGCTTTTTGACAAACATGAATGACTGCCAGGCTCTCAGCTAATGGTCAGGAATCTATCAGTGAATAAGAAAGACAGACCTGTTCCCTCCTCCTATGGAGCTTTTAGTCTGATGGAGGGGAATGACATTAAGCAAACACATATACAAATGTGTGTGTGTGTGTGTGTGTGTGTGTGTGTGTGTGTGTGTGTGTGTGTATGTGTAGTTAAAATGGTGAAAAGTGCTATAAAGGCAAAGAATAGAGTCCTAGATGAGGGAATATACTTTGTGTTGGGTGCAGGGATGGCATTACTGAAGGCTGAGAAGGAGTAAGCCAGACGAGCAGGGACAGAGTATGGGGAAACGGCTCTAAGGACAGGGAGCCGGGACCCTAGAAGAAGAGCAATGAGAGGTCTCCAGTGCAGGCATGGGTTGGTGGGCAGAATGAGGCGAGGCATGAGATGGAGGCAGGTCCAGATGGCACCATCAGGCAGAACTTACTATAGCTTTTATTCTAACCTCAATATACCATTGAAGTCTCAGTGCAGGGGAGTGAGTGTTCCAATTCGTTTTCTAGAAAGATCACTCTGGATGATAGGTGGAAAGTGAATTGGGGAATTAGGGCAAAAGGGGGAGCAGAATGATAGGAGTCAGCTGCAGCAGTCTAGAAGGGAGAGACTGCTGATGATAACCATGGTGTGACTGCAGCAGAGAGGAACAGAAATGGACAGATTTGAGGAAATATTTAGAAGGTAGACATGATGGAATAAGCTGGGGAAACTGTCGCGGTGAAGGGGACTAGTGGATAGGAGGTGTCGAGGATGGAGGCCAGGGTTCTGGCTGGGCAGAGGAGGGGTCATCCTTGGGGATGACTGTGTAGGCACCAGCCTAGAAGGGCAGTGTCTGACAGAGAGGAGGGGCAGCTCGGCAGGAAGAAAGGAGAGAAACAAGATGACTTGAACTAATTTCTTTCATATTTTATCTGAAAGGACCAATTAGACAAAGAGGTAATTTCCTATTGATAAAATGTGCTGGCTATTTTGCTACCCACCCTAATGACCAACTAGTCCTCAGACTCACTGTCTTGGGTCATTCATTCAACAATTTTGACCAAGTTCAAGCACTCCAAGACACTGTTCCTTAGAGTGCCAGGCAGATAGCACTTGTGTTATACCAGATGATTGTAAGTGGCATGGAAAATGACTTGTGGATGCAATATGGATATGGCCTCCCATCATACTGAATCACATAGTGAGAAAGTAATTTCCTCCTCAATTCTTTCTTAGGCTTTCCGATTACATCAGGGAGAAAGGCTCAGTTTGGTGTTAGCATGTCTTTACACCTCTCTAACACTTGAATCTCTCTTTTTAACAAAGGGAGAACAAGGCCACAGTCTTGGAGCATTTTTAGCAGGTCACAGTCTCTGTCTGGAATGGAGTAACTCTGTTTTGTTTTCACTAGTATAAAATTGGATTACCTCCTATTTATGGCATGGAACATTTGGTTTTCATTTACAGCAGTGATATAAATAAATATATTTTAAAGTAAAGCTCTAAGTACAAACAGGGAGTAGTAAAAATGCTAATTAAATAATGGTGCATGGATACAGAATAAGGCAAGTATCCTAGATGACAGCACGATGGTCACAGTCTGGAAAACGTGGCGTGACAATGAAGTGGACGTTTGTTATTCCTGCATCTGCTTTCCCTTCTTGGGGCAACATTCTCTGATCTGCTTTGGTGAATCATCTCTCTCCCACATGTAGTTCACTCGCTCCCATGAAGTTGATGTCACTCCTGGGTCTCTAGGAGGCAGCACTGGGTATTCCATTGCCTTGACCTGGAATTTACTTATCAATGGACACCTGATCCAGATCAGGCCAATTAGGCGCAGAGCTGGAATTTGAACCCAGATAGTTTGGTTTTAGAGGCCATGCTAGAAACCACTGCACAACCCCCAACCCCGCCACCTCCCCACCCTGCACTGTGTCCTGTGCATATACTACGGTTTTTGAACTAAGATCTGAAGGATGAATAGAAGTTCCATTAGATGAAGGAGGAGGGGTGATGCAATGAGGCTGTAGTAGTCAGGGACCAGACCACAGAGAGCCTTGTTGACCATAGTAAGGATTCCACTTGGAACTCCAGCCTAAGAGCAATGGGAAACCTCACAGTGGTTTAGCCAGAGGGTGGCAGGCCTAGATTTGTATTTTTAAAGACCACTGTGGTTTCAATAAAGCGCTTAGTGTGGAGCATGGCACCTAGTAAATGTAAGCATTAAATTGGAAAAAGCCTAGTATTTGCACGGTAGAGAACTGCGGCTCAGTAAATGTGCATCCCCCACCCCTACCCCTCTGCTTGCTCCAGGACTGCTTCTATCTCCGGGGAAAGTAGAGTCTTAAGTAGGATGTAGCCTTGCCCAGGGGCACTGAAGTTTGGAGGGAGCCTGTTAGCTGAGGCCAAAGGCAGGAAGCAAAGGTTGGTGCTCCCGTAATTTCAAACTTTTAAACTTTGGTAGTCACTGCATTTCCACAGTTAAAAACAAACAAGAATGGGGCCCTGGAGTGAAGAGCTAATGAGGCGAATAGAAATTAAAAAAGAGAAAGAAAAGGAAAAGCAAAACCAGTGATGAACAGTTAAGGGAGAAGTCTGACTTAGTACAGGTTACCAGCCTCAGAAGATCACTCCTTTCCAGGACATGGCCAATAGGCAGACAAGCTGAGCCTGCAGGAAACAAGGCCTGTCTGCTTACAGTCCCTGTTTGCATGTGGGAATGCATGTACAGCTCCAGGAGGAAGACAGGAGTGTAATTTGGAGATAGACGTAGTCAAGGGAATTCAACTGAGAAATAACATCCTGGCACAAATTTAAGACATAAAAATAAAATCAATTTCACAAGACCCAGAAAGCCTGGTTCTTGTAAAGTGTCCTTATAGAATCTCAACATTCTCTGCACCCTCAGCCTCTTAACCCCTCCCACCACCGTGCCTTTGCCTCTAGCCCAGTGGAAATTTGCAGTCTCTCATTTCTTCACTTGCCTTTTCCTAGAGTGGGCTGATCCCCTGCCCACCTCAGGTTCCTTGGATCCAGGGGCCCACACAGACCCACCTCACCGAGCAAAGGTGCCCCCTGGTTGTCACGCCACTCTTCCTGACCTCTCACTGGCCT
Organism: Smutsia gigantea; assembly: GCA_032199065.1. Lineage (NCBI taxonomy): Eukaryota > Metazoa > Chordata > Mammalia > Pholidota > Manidae > Smutsia > Smutsia gigantea. Next base: position 4,151 of record JAVSCE010013171.1, on the reverse strand, counting down.
GAACTTGGACTGACTTTGCCTGGACTCCCTTCTGGGTCGGGGCAGAATGGTTCAGTAGTTAAGCACAATGTCTCAGTCAGTCTCCCGTGTTGAACAGACAGACTCGTGGTATTGAATAGTGGCCAAAACAGCAAGCTTTGATGCCGGCTTTCTGGGATCTAATTCCTAGCTTCTCCCACTTACCACATGTGCTACCTGGGGCCTCCGTGGGCCTCAGTTTTCTCATCTGTAAAATGCAAATAAAATAATAATACTTATTTCTTGGGGGTAGGAGTTAATTAAATGAATACCAGTTCATACCTGTTCAGAACTGAGGACAGTTTTTGACACTTCGTAGGTGCTCTGTAAATATTAGATATTATTGTTTGAATGCTCTCCTTAACATTTACAAGCTGTGAAACCTGGCCTCCAAGCTGCCCTCCTCCTCGCCCTGCAGCAGCACATTTGTTTCCATGAGCAAACAGGAGCAGCTACCAGAGAAACCTTGTCACCTCCGGGCTGAGGATGTTGGCTGTGTGTTTGGCCGTGACCCAGATAATGACTACTCACCTTATTTAGTAACTTGTAACCATTCAGTCTCTTCTCTCCCTTAGGTTTCATCAGTACCTACACCTTCTTACTTCATAACTTTTGCCTCCTTGTGTACACTTGGTCAAGGTTTCATGCTTTTTTTTTAAATGCAAAATTTAGTGATTTCCAAATGCAAAGCTCAGGACATCTCAAGAACGAGGTAAACAGGATTACAGGAGTTATTGTAGATGGCTTTGATGAATGGCCTCAGCAACATCAGAGCTGGAAACCTGGGGCCATCCTGGACTCCTGCGTCTCCTTTACCCCCAACATCCAGTTGGTCACTAAGTTCTATCAATTCTGACTTTCTTTTACTTCCTATTTTTTAAAGACTTAATTTTTAAGGGCAGTTTTAGGTTCACAACAAAATTGAGAGGAAGGCACAGAGACTTCCCATATCCCCTCGGCACCCCTTCCAACCCCATGCACAGCCTCCCCCACTATCAATGTCCCCCACCAGAGTGGTACATTGTTACAACTGATGAACCTAAATTGAGAAATCATAATTACCCAAAGTCCATAGTCTACATTTAGGGCTCACTCTTGGTGATGTACATTCTATGGCTTTGGACCGATGAATAATGATTTGTATTCATCATTATAATTAATACAATACAGAGTATCTTCAGTGCCCTGAAAATCCTCTATGCTCTGCCTATTCATCCTCTCCCCACCCCACCCACAATTCTGACTTTGTCATGCCTTCTGAATTACATCTGTCTGGCTCAAAACCAGACCACCCATATCTCTCATTTCCATCACTGCATGAGCCCCCAAAACTCCAGTGGGGTTTCCCTTCTGTGATTCATCCTGCCTCCTTTCCTGTGGCCTTTCCAACACAGAAACTCTGGCTTCCCCTTGAAACCGTATGAATCCTCTCATTGCCTCAGAGATTGCCCAGACTTCAGTTAGGAGGAGCACCACTCCCCACCTTTACCATGACAGCTTCTCTAGACTCATCCCCACGCCTCAAGCCATGACAGCATCTGTACTTTTAGTAACTGTTGATTGGAAAAATGCACAATGCCCCCCAAATACTATGACTTTTTAAATGCATCTGAATTAAAAAATCCCTGAAATACTTATCTTTAAAAACAGTAGCATATATATTTACAGTATTTATTCATTTAATAGGCAATGCTCAGTGCATATAAGAATTTGTGGGCCTCTTCTGCAAAAGTTCAATGACTCCCCAAGGTCTTTGGGGGCTCACTGGCTGAAAATAACTGGACTAGAACTTAAATTCTTAATTTCTTGCTCTCTCCAGCTCTCCTAAATTGCCTCTGTACGCACTACCTTCCCAGTATATCTGAACTCTAGCTGTGGGGATCTCCTTTTCTTTCTCCAGAACATACCAGAACCTTCCACAGCTTCTCAGAGGGTCTCTGCTCCCACCTCTCTCTCTGGCAAATTCCTACCTCTTTTTTAAGCTGTATCTCAAATGTCATCTCCTTTGATGAGTCCAGTAGCTTGTTACTTTTTCTTTACTACAAAGCTCATTTAGCACTAAGCTTAACGTGTTGCAGTTATATGCTGATATATTTTTTCTCCCTCTATAAACTCCCTTTGCAAAGATATCTTGTTGGCTTCATTATCTTTACACCCCATCCACTAAGGCTCCTGCCATTGGTAGGTGCTTAATAAATTTTGGGCTAATGACAGAATGAAGGAATAATCTCTAAAAAGATTTGATCTCATCAGTGTATGTTATGCTAATGGTAGAGGGCCAGAAGACTGTCCAAGATAAGGAATGTGCATTTTAATATAGTCCTGGGGGAGTAGCGATGATGGGCCTCTCTTGCCAACTAGGAGGGTTGGTGGCACATAGAAGCAATCTTTTCCAGGGAGCCTCACGAGTCCAGCCTTTGCGGTTTTCCACCCTGCCTATGGTTAGGGCTGGGAGCTCAGTGGGCTGCTCCTCATCTCATGCACAGCTTCCCCTGAGGTCCCAATTGCTCCAGGATAGTATGAACATCTGGTGGTAGCCAGCACCCTCCTTGTCTATTACTTTCATTGTCCTGGGGTTCTAATCTGTGTAGGATCTAATCTGCTGTCCATTGTCCTACTAATCAGAGGTGATATTTGGTGGAGAGAAGAGACAGATGATATCAACTATACCCACAGGTGATGGAGGTAGCAGGGCAAGTCTGTCTCTTTAGCTATCTGTGGCTCCAGCTGCCTCCCCAAAAATCCAGCTTCAACTTGGAAACAGGGTGGTAACATCTGCTCACTCCCATGTTCAGGGTCCATAGATTCAGGTGTCTTGGTGGCCAAGTCCCAGTTCCATGATTGAAATACCATGTGATTTAAAATTTCTAAACATAAAATATAATACCAAAAGAATAATTATAATGTACCCTTTTAAAGAAGAATAAAAGCCTGTGTTACCACCATTTAGCATAAGAGATAGAACATTGCTAATACTTTTGACTTTTTCTTTATGCCTCACTGCAAACTTTCCTTACCCTCCTAGAGATGGCCACCGTATTGCATTTTATGTTTGCCTTTCTCTTGCTTTTCTTTGTAATTCTCCCTCATATATAAGCACAGAAATGACATGTATATACATTTTATACATAGACTTCATTCTGTATGCATTCTTTGGTGATTTGTTTTTTTTTTTTAAATATAATTTATTTTATTATCATTAATTTACAATTACATGTGCAATATTACAATTATTAAACTACCCCTTCATCAGGTCCCCCCCACCAACCCCATTACAGTCACTGTCCATCAGCGTAGTGAGATGCTATAGAATCACTACTTGTCTTCTCTGAGTTGTACTGCCCTCCCCGTGCCCCCCCAAAATTACATCTGCTAATCGTAATGCCCGTTTTTCCCTCTGTATCCCTCCCTTCCCGCCCATTTTCCCCAGTCCCTTTCCCTTTGGTAACTATTAGTCCGTTCTTGGGTTCTGTGAGTCTGCTGCTGTTTTGTTCCTTCAGTTTTTTTCTTTGTTCTTATACTCCACATATGAGTGAAATCATTTGATACCTGTCTTTTTCGGCTTGGCTTATTCCACTGAGCATAATACCCTCTAGCTCCATCCATGTTGTTGCAAATGGTAGGATTTGTTTTCTTCTTATGGCTGAATAATATTCCATTGTGTATATGTACCACATCTTCTTTATCCATTCATCTACTGATGGACACTTAGGTTGCTTCCATTTCTGGGCTATTGTAAATAGTGCTGCAATAAACATAGGGGTGCATCTGTCCTTTTCAAATTGGGCTGTTGCATTCTTAGGGTAAATTCCTAGGAGTGCAATTCCTGGGTCAAATGGTATTTCTATTTTGAGTTTTTTAAGGAACCTCCATACTGCTTTCCACAATGGTTGAACTAATTTGCAGTCCCACCAGCAGTGTAGGAGGGTTCCCTTTTCTCCACATCCTTGCCAACATTTGTTGTTGTTTGTCTTTTGGATGTTGGCCATCCACACTGGTGTGAGGTGATATCTCATTGTGGTTTTAATCTGCATTTCTCTGATGATTAGCGATGTGGAGCATCTTTTTTCATGTGCCTGTTGGCCATCTGAATTTCTTCTTTGGAGAAGTGTCTATTCATGTCCTCTGCCCAT
>JAVSCE010013170.1:0-37326 GCA_032199065.1 Smutsia gigantea | reverse complement strand
AGGAGGAGGAGGAGCAGTAGGAGGAGGAGGAGGAGGAGGAGCACGAGGACAAAGAGGAGGAGCAGGAAGAGCACGTTGAACAGAAGGAAGAAGAGAAGCAGGAAGAGCAGGAGGTGGAGACCTAGGAGTAACAGGAGTAGAAGGAGGAGGAGGAAGAGCAGGAGGAGTAGCAGGAGCAGGAGGAGAAGGAAGAGGAGGAGGAAAGGAGCAGGAGCAGGAAGACCAGGAGGAGGAAGAGGAGCAGGAGAAGCAGGAGGAGGAGCTGGAGCAGGAAGAACAGGAGGAGGAGCAGTAGCAGGAGTAACATGAGGAGCAGGAGGAGGTGCAGGAGCAGGAATTGGAAGGAGGAGGAGGAGCAGGTGGAGCGGCAGGAGAAGGTGGAGGAGGAAGAACAGGATCAGGAATAGCAGGAGGAGGAGGAGGAGCACGAAGAAGAAGAGGAGCAGGAGGAGCAGGCGCAGCAGCAAGAGGAGCAGGAGGAGGAGCAGGAGCAGGAAGAGCAGGAGGAGTAGGAGCAGGACGAGGAGCAGGAGGAGGAGGAGCAGTTGGAGGAGCAGGAAGAGCATGAGGAGGAGCAGGAGGAGCAGGAGGAAGAGCAGGAACAGGAAGAGCAGCAGGAGGAGGAGCAGGAGGAGGATGAGGAATAGGATGAGCAGGAGGAGCAGGAGGAGGAGCAGGAGCAGGGAGAGTAGGAGGAGAAGGAGCAGGAAGAGGAGAAGGAGCAGGAAGAGCAGGAGAAGGAGCAGGAGGGGCAGGAGGAGGAGCAGGAGCAGGAAGAGCATGAGGAGTAATAGCAGGACGAGGAGCATGAGCAGGAGGAGTAGTTGGAAGAGCAGGAAGAGCAGGAGGAGGAAAAGGAGGAGCAGGAGGAGGAGCAGGAACAGGAAGAGCAGGAGAATGAGGAGGAGCAGGAGCAGGAAGAGCAGGATCAGGAGGAGCAGGAGGAGGAGCAGGTTGAGCAGGAGGAGGAGCCGGAAAAGAAGAGAAGGAGGAGGAGGGGCAGAGGAGCAGTCGGAAGAGGAGAAAGAAGAGGAAAAGCAGGAGGAGTAGGATGAGGAGCAGGAAGAGGAGTAGGTGGAGCAGGAGGAGAAGGAGGTGAAGGAAGAGGAGGAGTAGTAGGATTAGCAGGAGGAGGAGGAGAAGGAGCAGGAGGAGCAGGAGGTGCAGGAGGAGGAGGAGGGCAGGAGCAGTACGTGCAGGAGGAGGAGGAGCAGGAGTAGCAGGAGGAGGAGGAGGGGCAGGAGCAGGAAGAGCAGGAGGAGGAGGAGCAGGAAGAGAAGCCGGAGCAGGAGGAGCAGGAGGAGCATTATGAGCAGGACAACAGGAGCAGTAGGAGTAGGAGGAAGAGGAGGAGGAGCAGGAGGAAGAGGAGCAGGATGTGGAGGAGCAGGAGGAGGAACAAGAGTAGGAGGAGTAGCAGGAGAATGAAGACCAGGAGGAGGAGCAGGAGGACAAGGAGAAGCAGGAGGAGAAGGAGGAGAAGGGGGAGCAGGAGTAGGAGGAGTAGGAGCAGTAGCAGGAGGAGCAGGAAGAACAGGCGGAGGAGCAGGGGCAGGAAGAGCAGGAGCAGGAGGAGCAGTAGGATTAGCAGGAGGAGGAGGAGAAGGAGCAGGAGGAGCAGGAGGTGCAGAAGGAGCAGGAGGAGGAGAAGGAGGAGCAGGATCAGGAAAAACAGGAGGAGTAAGAGCAGGACGAGGAGCAGGAGCAGTAGGAGCAGCTGGAGGAACAGGAAGAGCAGGAGGAGGAGCAGGAGAAGAAGGAGTAGGAGCAGGAGCACGAAGAGCCAGAGCAGGTGCAGGAGGAGCAGGAGCTGGACGAGCATGAGCAGGAGGAGCAGGAGGAGGAGCAGGAAGAGCAGGAGGAGGAGCAGGAGAATCAGCAAGAGGAGGAGGAGTAGGAAGAGGAGGAGGAGGAGGACCAGGGGAAGGAACATGAGCAGGAAGAGCAGGAGCAAGAAGAGGTTCAGGAGGAGGAGGAGGAGGAGGAGGAAATGAAGGAGGAGCACCATCAGGAGGAGGAGCAGGAGTAGGAACCAGAGCAGGAGTAGCAGCAGGGGGAGGAGATGGAGCAGGAAGAGCAGGAGCAGGATGAGTATGAGGAGGAGCAGGAGGAGCAGGGGGAGGAGAAGGAGGAGAAAGAGAAGGAGGAGGAGCAGGATCACGTGGAGCAGGAGGAGGGGGAGGAGCAGGAGAAGCAGGAGATTGAGGAGGAGGAGGAAGAGCAGGATAAGGAAGAGCAGGAAGAGAAGGAGCATGAGGAGGAGAAGGAGGAAGAGGAACAGGAGCAGGATGAGCAGGATGAGGAGGAAGAGGAGGAAGAGCAGGAGCAGGAGGAGAAGGAGCAGGAGGAAGATGAGGAGCTGGAAGAGCAAGAGGAGGAGCAATAGAGGAAGAGGAGGAGCAGGTGGAGAAGGAGTATCAGGAGAAAGAGCAGGAGCATGAAGAGTAGTGGAGGAAAAGCACGAGGAGCAGTAGGAGGAGTAGGAGGAGGAAGAGCAGGAGGAGGAGCGTGAGGAGCAGCAGGAGGAGCAGGAAGAGCAGGAGGAGAAGGAGGAGGAAGAGGTGGAGAAGGAAGAGCAGGAGGGTGAGGAGCACGCAGAGGAGCAGGAGGAGGAGAAGGAGCAGGATGAGCACGAGGAGGAGCAGGAGGATGTGCAGGAGAAGGAGGTGGAGCAGGAGCACGAGCGGCCCCAAGAAGTGTAGGAGCAGGAAGAGCAGGAGGAGGAGGAGCAGGATTAGGATCATGAGCAGGAGGAGGAGGAGCAAGTGGAGGAGCAGGAAGAGGAGGATGAGAAGGAAGAGCAGCAGGAGAAGGAGGAGCAGGAGGAGGATAAGGAGCATGAGAGTGAAGAGCAGGAGCAGAAGCAGGAAGAGCAGGAGGAAGAGCAGGAAGAGCATGAGCAGGAGGATAAGCAGGAGCAGGAAGAACAGGAGCAGGAGGAGTAGCAGAAGCAGGAATTGCAGGAGGAGGTGGAGCAGGAGGAATAGCAGGAGCAGGAAGATCAGGGAGAGGAGGACAAGGAGGAGGAGGAGGAGCAGGAGCAAGAAGGGCAGAAGCAGGAGCAGGAGGAACAGGAGGAGGAGGAGGAGCAGGAAGAGCAGGAGGAGGAGGAGCATGACGAGGAGGAGGAGCAGGAAGAGCAGGAGGATGAGGAGCAGGACGAGGAGCAGTAGGAGGAGCAGGAAGAACAAGAGGAGGTGTAGGAGGAGCAGTACGAGGAGAAGGAGCAGGAGAAGCAGAAGTTGGAGGAGCTGGAGGAGGAGCAGGAACAGGAAGAGCAGGAGGAGGAGGAGCAGGAAGAGCAGCAGGAGCAGTAGGAGCAGGAGCAGGAAAAGCACGAGGAGGAGGAGGATCAGTAGGAGCAGGAGGAGGAGGAGGAGAAGGAGCAGAAAGAGCAGGAGCAGGAGGAGCAGGAGGAGGATCAGGAGGAGCAGGAGGAGGAGCAGGAAGAGGAGGAGCAGTAGGAGGAGGAGGAGGAGCAGGAGGAAGAGGAGGAGAAGGAGGAGAAAGTGGAGAATTAGGAGGAGGAGCAGGAGGAACAGGAGCAGGATGAGGAGGTGCAGAAGGACGAGGATGAGCAGGAGGAGTATGAGGAGGAGCAGGAGCAGCAGGAGCCAAAGGAGGAGGAGCATGAGGAGGAAAAGCAGGAGCAGGAGGAGCAGTTGGAGGAGCAGGAGGAGCAGGAGTTGCAGCAGGAGGAGCAGGAAAAGGAGGAGGAGGAGGAGCAGGATGAGCAGGAGGAGCAGGAGCAGCAGGAGAAGGGGGAAGAGGAGCAGGAGGAGGAACAGGAGGAGGAAGAGCAGGAAGAGGAGATGGAGAAAGACTAGGAGGAGGAGGAACAGGAGGAGCAGGAGACGGTGCAGGAGCAGGAGGAGCGGCAGGAGGAGCAGGAGTAGGAGGAGTAGGAGCAGGAGGAGCCAGAGGAGCAAGAGGAGGTGGAGCAAGAGGAGGATTAAGAGCAGGAGGAGGAGGAGGAGGAGAAGCAGGAGCAGGAGGAGGAGCAGGAGTAGAAGCAGGAGGAGCAGGAGGAGGAGGAGCAAGGGCAGGAGGAAGAACAGGAGGAGGAGGAGGATCTGGGGGGGGGAAAAGGAGGAGGAGGAGGAAGAGCAGGATTAGGAAGTGCATGAGGAGGGGAATGAGGAGGATGAGGAGGAGGAGGAGGAGCAGGAGGAACAGGAGAAGGAAGAGCAGGAGGAGGAGGAGAAGGACGAGGAGTAGGAGGATGAGGAGGAGGAACAGCAGTAGGAGGAGCAAGAGCCGGAGGAGCAGGAGGAGGAGGACGAGCAGGAGCAGGAAGAGCTGGAGTAGGAGGACGAGCAGGAGGAGCAGGAGGAGTAGATGGAATAGAAGAGCAGGAGGAGGAGCAGGAGCAGGAGGAGCAGGAGTAGGAGGAGGAGCAGGAGGAGTAGGGGGAGGAGCAGGAGCAGGAAGAGCAGGAGGAGGAGCAGTAGGACAAGGAGGAGGAGGAGGAGGAAAAATAGCAGGAGGTGGAGCAGGAGCAGGAGAGCAGGATGAGGAGGAGGAGCAGGAGCAGGAAGAGCAGGAGCAGGAGCAGGAGGAGGAGCAGGAGCAGTAGGAAGAGCAAGAGGAAGAGGACGAGCAGGAGGAGCAGGGGCAGGAGGAACATGAGGAAGAGGAGGAGGAGCAGGAGGAGGAGGAGGAGGAGCACGAGCAGGAGGAATAGCAGGAGCAGGAGGAGCAGCAGGAGGAGGAGAAGGAGCAGGAGAAGCCGGAGCAGCGTGAGCAGGAGGAGTAGGAGGAGGAGGAATAGCAGGGGCAGGAAGAGAAGGAGGAGCACAAGGAGCAGGAGGAGGAGCAGGAAGAGCAAGAGGTCGAGCAGGAGGAGCAGGAACAGGAGGAGGAGGAACAGGAGGAGGAGGGGGAGGAGAAGTAGGAGCCAGAGGAACAGAAGGAGGAGGAGCAGGAAGAGTAGGATCAGGAGGAGGAGGAGGAGGAGGAGCAGGAGGAAAAGGAGTAGGAGCACGAGCAGGAGGAGTTGCAGAGGAGCAGGAGGAGGAGCAGGAGGAGGAGCAGGAGCACGAGGAGGAGCAGGAGGAGTAGGAGGAGGAAGAGCAGGAGCAGGTAGAGCAGGAGGAGAATTAGCAGGAGGAAGATCAGGAGCAGGAGCAGAAGCACAATGAGCAGGGGGAGGAGGAGGAAGAGCAGGAGCAGGAAGTGCAGGAGGAGAATTAGCAGGAGGAAGATCAGGAGCAGGAATAGCAGGAGGCGGAGCACGAGGAGGAGGAGCAGGCGCACGAGGAGGAGCAGAAGCAGGATGAGGAGCAGATGCAGGAGGAGGAGCAGGCGGATGGGAAGTAGCAGGAGGAGCAAGAGCAAGATGAGCAGGAGGAGGAGGAGGAGGAGAAGAGCAGGAAGAGCAGGAGGAGGAGGAGGAGCAGGAGGAGCAGGAGGAGGAGCAGGATCAGGAAGAGCAGGAGGAAGAGCAGGAGAAGCAGGAGGAGGAGGAGGAGTGGGAGCACGAGGAGCAGGGGGAGGAGGAGCAGGAGGAGGAGCAGGAGCATGTGGAGCAGGAGGTGGAGGAGGAACAGGAGGCGAAGGAGGAGCAATAGGAGGAGGAGCATGACGGAAGAGTTGTAGGATGAGAATGCCCAGAATGAGATGAGCAGGAGGAGGAGGAGGAAGAGCAGGAGTTGCAGGAGGAGTAGCAAGAGCGGGAGGTGGAAGAGGTGGAGGAGCAAAAGGAGGATCAGGAGGAGCATGAGGCCAAGCATGATTAGCAGGATGAGGAGGAGGAAGAGCAGGAGGAGCAGGAGAGTCAGGACGACGAGGAGCAGGAGGAGGAGAAGGAGGAAGGGGACCAGGAGGAGGAAGAGGAGCAGGAGGAGGATGAGGATGAGCAGGAGCAGGAGGAAGAGCAGGAGAAGCAGGAGGAGGAAGAGGAGCAGGAGCAGGAGGAAGAGCAAGAGGATTAGGAGTAGGAGCAGGAGGAGCAGGAGGAGGAGCTTGAGCAGGAAGACGAGCAGGACGAGCAGGAGGAGGAGTAGCAGAAGGAGGAGGAGCAGTACGAGCAGGAAGAGGAGGGGAAGCAGGAGCAGGAAGAGCAGGAGGAGGAGGAGCAGGAGAAGGAACAGGAGCAGGAAGAGCAGGAAGAGCTGGAGGAGGAGGAGCAGGAGCAGGAAGTGCAAGAGCAGGATAAGCAGGAGGAGGAGGAGCAGGATGAGGAGCAGGAGGAGGTGGAGGAATAGCAGGAGGCGCAGGAGGAACAGGAGCAGGAAAAGCAGGAGTAGGAGGAGCAGGAGGAACAAGAGGAGGAGGAGGAGGGAGAGCAGGAGAAGGAGGAGGAGCAAGAAGAGGAGCAGGAAGAGCAGGAGCAGGAAGAGCAGGAGGAGCAGGAGGAGCAGGAAGTGCAGGAGGAGGAAGAGCAGGAGGAGGAGAAAGCAGGATTAGCAAGAGGTGTAGAAGGAGCAGGAGGAGCAGGAGGAAGAGGAGGAGCAGGAGGAGCAGGGGGAGGAGGAGGAGCAGGAGCAGGAAGAGCAGGAGGCCCAGGAGCAGGAGGAGCAGTAGGACGAGTAGGAAGAGCAGTAGAACGAAGACCTGGTGGAGGAGGAGAAGGAGCAGGAAGAGTAGGAGTATGAGCAGGAGGAGCAGGAGGAGGAGCAGGTGTAGCAGGAGTTGGTGCATGGGGAGCAGGAGGAGCAGGAGGAGGAGCAGGAGCCGGAAGAGCAGGAGCAGGGTGAGCAGAAGGAGGAGCAGGAGGAGCAGGAGGCAGAACAGGAAGAGCAGGAGCAGGAGGAGGAGGAGCAGGAGGAGGAGGAAGAGCAGGAGGAGCAGGAGGAGCAGGAGGAAGAGAAGCAGGAAGAGGAGATTGAAGAGGAGGAGGAGGAGGATAAAGAGCAGGAGGAGGAGGAGCAGGAAGTTGAGCAGGAGCATGAGTAGGACGAGGAGGATCAGCGGATAAAGAAGAGCAGGAGGAGGAGGAGCAGGAGGAGTAGGAGGAGCAGGAGGAAGAGGAGGAAGAGCAGGAGGAGCAGGAGGAGGAGCAGGAGTAGGAGGAAAAGGAGGAACAGGAGGAGGAACAGAAGCAGGAAGAGCAGGAGGAGGAGAAGCAGGAAGAGCAGCAGGAGGAGGAAGAGAAAGAGCAGGAGGTGGAGCAGGAATAGAGGAGCAGGAAGAGGAGGAGGAGCGGGAGGATAAGGGGGAGGAGCAGGAGCAGGAAGAGCAGGAGTAGGAGCAGGAGAAGAAGGAGGAAGAGGAGGAGGAAGAAGAGCAGGAGGTGGAGCAGGAGCAGGAGCTGGAAGAGCACGAGAAGGAGCAGAAGAGCAGGAGAAGGAAGAGCAGGAGAATGAAGAGCAGGAGGAGAAAAAGGAGCAGGAATTGTAGGAGCAGAGGAGCAGGAGGAGGAGGAGGAGCAGGAAGAGCAGGAGCAGGAGGAGAGGCAGGAGCAGGAAGAGCAGGAGCAGGAGAAGGATCAGGGGCTGGAAGAGCAGGAAGAGCAGGAGGAGGAGGAGGAGCAGGAGCAGGAGGAGCAGGAGGCGGAACAGGAAGAGCAGGAGCAGGAGGAGGAGGAGCAGGAGGAGGAGGAAGACCAGGAGGAGCAGGAGGAGCAGGAGGAAGAGAAGCAGGAAGAGGAGATTGAAGAGGAGGAGGAGGAGGATAAAGAGCAAGAGGAGGAGGAGCAGGAAGAGGAGCAGGTGCATGAGTAGGACGAGGAGGATCAGGAGGATAAGGAAGAGCAGGAGGAGTAGGAGGAGCAGGAGGAGGAGGAGGAAGAGCAGGAGGAGCAGGAGGAGGAGCAGGAGTAGGAGGAAAAGGAGGAACAGGAGGGGGAACAGAAGCAGGAAGAGCAGGAGGAGGAGGAGCATGAAGAGCAGCAGGAGGAGGAAGAGAAAGAGCAGGAGGAGGAGCAGGAATAGAGGAGCAGGAAGAGGAGGAGGAGCGGGAGGATAAGGGGGAGGAGCAGGAGCAGTAAGAGCAGGAGTAGGAGCAGGAGAAGAAGGAGGAAGAGGAGGAGGAAGAAGAGCAGGAGGTGGAGCAGGAACAGGAGCAGGAAGAGCAGGATAAGGAGCAGAAGAGCAGGAGAAGGAAGAGCAGGAGAATGAAGAGCAGGAGGAGAAAAAGGAGCAGGAAGAGGAGGAGCAGGAATTGTAGGAGCAGAGGAGCAGGAGGAGGTGGAGGAGCAGGAAGAGCAGGAGCAGGAGGAGAAGCAGGATAAGGAAGAGCAGGAGGAGGAGGAGCAGGAGAAGAAGGAGGAAGAGGAGGAGGAAGAAGAGCAGGAGGTGGAGCAGGAGCAGTAGCAGGAAGAGCAGGAGAAGGAGCAGAAGAGCAGGAGAAGGAAGAGCAGGAGAATGAAGAGCAGGAGGAGAAAATGGAGCAGGAAGAGGAGGAGCAGGAATTGTAGGAGCAGAGGAGCAGGAGGAGGAGGAGGAGCAGGAAGAGCAGTAGCAGGAGGAGAAGCAGGAGCAGGAAGAGCAGGAGGAGGAGGAGCAGGAGAATGAGCAGGGGCAGGAAGAGCAGGAAGAGCAGGAGGAGGAGGAGGAGCAGGGCAGGAGGAGCAGGAGGCGGAACAGGAAGAGCAGGAGCAGGAGGAGGAGAAGCAGGAGGAGGAGGAAGAGCAGGAGGAGCAGGAGGAGCAGGAGGATGAGAAGCAGGAAGAGGAGATTGAAGAGGAGGAGGAGGAGGATAAAGAGCAGGAGGAGGAGGAGCAGGAAGAGGAGCAGGAGCATGAGTAGGTCGAGGAGGATCAGGAGGATAAGAAAGAGCAGGAGGAGGAGGAGCAGGAGGAGTAGGAGGAGCAGGAGGAGGAGGAGGAAGAGCAGGAAGAGCAGGAGGAGGAGCAGGAGTAGGAGGAAAAGGAGGAACAGGAGGAGGAACAGAAGCAGGAAAAGCAGGAGGAGGAGGAGCAGGAAGAGCAGCAGGAGGAGGAAGAGAAAGAGCAGGAGGAGGAGCAGGAACAGAGGAGCAGGAAGAGGAGGAGGAGCGGGAGGATAAGGGGGAGGAGCAGGAGCAGGAAGAGTAGGAGTAGGAGCAGGAGAAGAAGGAGGAAGGGGAGGAGGAAGAAGAGCAGGAGGTGGAGCAGGAGCAGGAGCAGGAAGAGCAGGAGAAGGAGCAGAAGAGCAGGAGAAGGAAGAGCAGGAGAAGGAAGAGCAGGAGGAGAAAAAGGAGCAGGAAGAGGAGGAGCAGGAATTGTAGGAGCCGAGGAACAGGAGGAGGAGGAGGAGCAGGAAGAGCAGGAGCAGGAGGAGAAGCAGGAGCAGGAAGATCAGGAGGAGGAGGAGCAGGAGAAGAAGGAGGAAGAGGAGGAGGAAGAAGAGCAGGAGCAGGAAGAGCAGGAGAAGGAGCAGAAGAGCAGGAGAAAGAAGATCAGGAGAATGAAGAGCAGGAGGAGAAAAAGGAGCAGGAAGAGGAGGAGCAGGAATTGTAGGAGCAGAGGAGCAGGAGGAGTAGGAGGAGCAGGAAGAGCAGGAGCAGGAGGAGAAGCAGGAGCAGGAAGAGCAGGAGGAGGAGGAGCAGGAGAAGAAGGAGGAAGAGGAGGAGGAAGAAGAGCAGGAGGTGGAGCAGGAGCAGGAGCAGGAAGAGCAGGAGAAGGAGCAGAAGAGCAGGAGAAGGAAGAGCAGGAGAATGAAGAGCAGTAGGAGTAAAAGGAGCAGGAAGAGGAGGAGCAGGAATTGTAGGAGCAGAGGAGCAGGAGGAGGAGGAGGAGCAGGCAGAGCAGGAGCAGGAGGAGAAGCAGGAGCAGGAAGAGCAGGAGGAGGAGGAGCAGGAGAAGGAGCAGGGGCAGGAAGACCAGGAAGAGCAGGAGGAGGAGGAGGAGCAGGAGCAGGAAGTGCAAGAGCAGGAAGAGCAGGAGGAGGAGGAGCAGGATGAGGAGCAGGAGCAGGAGGAGGAGCAGGAAGAGCATGAGGCGGAACAGGAGGAGCAGGAGGAGGTGCACGAGCAGGAAGAGCAGGAAAATGAGGAGCAGGAGGAGGAGCAGGAACAGGAAGAGCAGGAGCAGGAGGTGGAGGAGCAGTAAGAGCAGCAGGAGCAGGAGGAGCAAGGGGAGGAGGAGCAGGAGCAGGAGGAGGAGGAGGAGGAGCAGGAAGAGCCGGAGCAGAGGAGCAGGAGGAGGAGGAGGAGCAGGAAGAGCAGGATCAAGAGGAGAAGCAGGAGCAGGAAGAGCAGGAGGAGGAGGAGAAGGAGGAGGAGCAGTAGCAGGAAGAGCAGGAGCAGGAAGAGCAGGAGAAGGAAGGGCAAGAGGAAGAGGAGCCAGAGGAGGAGAAGGAGCAGGAAGAGCAGGAGGAGGAGGAGCCGGAGGAGGAGCAGGAACAAAAGAGCAGGAGGAGGAGCAGGAAGAGCAAGAGGAGGAGCAGGAAGAGCAGGAGGTGGAGCAGAAGGAAAAGCAGGAGGAGTTGGAGGAGAAGGAGGAGGAGCAGTAAGAGCAGGAGGAGGAACATGAGGAGCAGGAGGAGGAAATGGAGGAGGAAGAGCAGGAGGAGGAGCAGGAGGAGGAGGAGCAGCAGGAGGAGGAGGAGCAGGAAGAGCAGGAGTAGCAGGAAGAGGAGGATGAGGAGCAGGAGGAGGAAGAGGAGCAAGAGCAGGAGTAGTAGGAGGAGGAGCAGTAAGAAAAGGAGGAGGAGCAGGTTGATCAGGAGGAGGAGCAGGAGCTGCTACTGTTCGTCCGTCTCCTCCTGCTCCTCCTCCTCATCCTGCTTCTCCTCCACCTCATGTTCCTCCTCCTGCTCCTCCTCCCCCTGCTACTCGTGCTCCCCCTTCTCCTACTATTCCTGCTCCTGCTCCTCCTCCTGCTCCAATTTCTACTCTTCCTGCTCCTCCTGCTCCTCATCCTGCTCCCCCTCCTCCTGCTCCTCCTACTCCTGGTGCTCTTCCTGCTCCTTCTTCTCCTTCTCCTCTTCCTCCTCCTGGTCCTCCTGAATCTGCTGCTCCTCCTCATCCTGCTCTTCCTCCACCTTCTCTTCCTCCTCCAGCTCCTCCTCCTGCTCCTCCTCCTGTTCTTCCTGCTCCTCCTCCTGCTCGTCCTGCTCCTCTTCTTGCTCCTCCTCCTCCTGCCCTTCCCGCGCTTCCTCCTGTTACTCCTGCTCCTCCTCCTGTTCCTCCTGCTCCTCCTCCTGTTCCTCCTCCTCCTCCTGCTCTTCCTGTTCCTACTCCTCCTCCTGTTCCTACTGCTCCTGCTTCTCTTACTGCTCCTCCACCTACACCTCCTGCTGTTCCTGCTCCTGTTCCTCCTCATTCTCCTCCTGCTCCTGCTCCTCCTCCAGCTCCTCCTCCTCCTGTTCTTCATGCTCCTGCTCCTGCTCCACCTGCTCCTGCTCTTCCTGCCCTGCTCGTCCTCCTTCTCCTCCTATTCCTGCTCCTCCTGCTCCTGATCCTTCTCCAGCTCATCCTCCTCCTGCTCTTCCTGTTCCTGCTCCTCCTCCTGCTCTTCCTGCTCCTGCTCCTCCTACTGCTACTCCTGCTCCTCCTGCTCCTGCTCTTCCTGCTGCTGCTCCTGCTCCTGTTCCTCCTCTTGCTCCTGCTCCTCCTCCTGCTCCTCCTCCTTCTGCTCTTCTTGCTTCTGCTCTTCCTGCTGCTGCTACTGCTACTGCTCCTCCTCCTATTCCTGCTCTTCCTGCTCCTCCTGTTCCTCCTCCTACTCCTCGTGCTCTTGCGTCTCCTCCTCCTTCTCTTCCTGCTCCTGCTCCTCCAACTCCTCCTACTGCTCCTCATGCTCCTCCTGCTCCTCCTGCTCCTTTTTTTCGGCTCCTCCTCCTGCTCTTCATCCTCCATCACCTCCTGTTTCTCCTCCTGCTCGGCCTCCTTCTCTTCCTGCTCCTGCTCCTCCTCCTGCTACTCCTGCTCCTCCTGTTCCTCCTGCTCTTCGTGCTCCTGCTCCTCATCCTGCTCCTCATCCTGCTCCTCCTGCTCCTAATCCACCTGCTCCTCTTCCTACTGCTCCTCCTTCTCTTCCTGCTCCCCCTCCTCATCCTGCTTCTCCTCCACTTCCTCCTCATCCTGCTCCGCATGATCCCCCTCCTCCTTCCCTTGCTATTCCTGCTCCTCCTCCATCTCCCCCTGCTCCTCCTCCTCCTCGTGCTCTTCCTGCTCCTGCTACTGCTCTTTCAGCTCTGCTAAAACTCCTCGTCCTGCTCCTCCTGCTCCTCCTACTCCTCTTGCTCCTCATGCTCCTGCTGCTCTTCCTGCTCTTCCTGCTCCTCCTCTTCCTACTCCTGCTCCTCCTCATGCTCCTCCTGCTCCTGCTCTGCTCTTCCTACTCCTGCTCCTCCTACTGCTCCTCCTATTCCTGCACTTCCTGCTCCTGCTCACCTCACCTCCTAAACTCAACTCATCTCCCACACTTCACCTCACCTCACCACACCTTAATTCCTCACCTAAACTCCTCACTCCACCTCACCTCACTTCCTCAATAAATTTACCTCATCACACCGCACATCACATCAATTCCTCATCTTACCTCACCTCAACTCTTCACACCTCACCTCCACACCTCATGTCAACACACTCACCTCAACTCAAATCCTCACCTCACTTCCTCACCTCACCTCAGTCACCTCACCTCATGCCCTAAACTCATCTCACCTCATTTTCCACCTTACCTCACCTCACCTCCCTTCATCTCACCTCAATCACTTCACTTTACCTCACTCACCTAAATTCCTCACCTTAAATCCTTAACTCACCTCACCTCATTAACCTCATCTCACCTAATTCCTCACTTCACCTCACCTCACCTCAATCACCTCACTCAACTCACCTCAATTCCTTACATCACTCACCTCTCCTCCTCACATCACCTCACCTAACCTCGACAAAATTTGTCACCTCATTCAACTCACAATTCCTCACCTCACTCACCTCACCTCACTCCCCCTCACCTCACTCACCACACCTCACAATTCCTCACCTCACCACTTCACCTCACCCCTCACCTCACCACACACAACTCAATTCCTCACCTCACCACACTCACCTCACATCCTCACCTCACTTCATCTCCACACATGTCACCTCATTCTCCTCACCTCAAATCCTCATTTCACATCCTCAACTCAACTCACCTCACTCACCCTCAGTTCCTCACCTAACCTCAACTCCTCACCTCACCTCCACACCTCATGTCACCTCACTCACCTCACCTCCCTTCCTCAGCCACTTCCTCACATCACTTCCTTTCACCTCACTTCACTCACCTACCCTCCCTTCTTCAACTAACCTCACTTCCACTTCTCAGCACACCTCACCTCCTCACCTCACCTCACTCACCTCAATCACCGCACATCACAATTGCTCACCTCAATCAACGCACCTCACAATTCCTCACCTCACCACCCCTCATCTTGTCAGGTCCACTCACCTCACCTCACACCACATCACCACACCTCAATTCCTCACCTCACTTCACCTCTTCACCACCCCTCATCTCACACACCTCACCTCACTTCAACTAAACTCTCCCCATCCCACGTCACGTCACCTCACTTAACCTCACCTCAATTCCTCACCTAACGTAACCTCAACTCACCTCATTTTACTTCAACTCACCTCACCTCACCTTCTCACCTCACTTCACACCTCACCTCACGCACCTAAAATCCTCACCTCAATTCACATCCTCACATCACGTCACGTCGCTCGCTTCAACCCACCTCACTCACCTCACCTTACCTCAATTCCTCACCTCACCTCCTCTTCATCTCATCACTTTCTCTATTAACCTCACCAAATCTTCTCACCTCAACTCACCTCACTCACTTTACCTCACCTCATCTAAATACCGCAACACACCTTACCCCAACTCATCTCACTTCAACCCACCTCCTCACCTCACCTCACCCCACTCACTTCACCTCACTCACCTCGCATCACCACAATACTCAACTCACCTCACCTCATCACACCTCAACAGAACTCATCTCACTCATTTCACCTAACTCCACTCACCTAAATTTCTCACCTCATCTCACCTCCTCTCCTCCTCATGTCACTTCACATCTCTCATCTCATCTCACCTCACCTGCTCACCTCATCGCATCTCATAAACTCCTCCTCAACTCACTAAACTCACTTCACCCCAATCCTCACCCCACCTCACCTCCTCACATCACCTCACACAACACACCCCATCACACCTCAATACCACACATCCACAATTCCTCTCATCACCACACCTCCTCCTGAACTCACTGCTTTCCTTATCTTCACTCACCTCACCTCACCTTTCCTCACCTCACCTACTCACCTCTTCACCTCATCTCACCTCCTCAAGTCACATCACCTCACTCTTCTCACCTCACCTCCTCCTCTCCTCACATCACCTCAACACCTTTCAAGCTCACTCAAAACTCACCTCTCCTCACCTGACCTCACTCATTTCAACTAACCTTAACTCACCTCCATTCCTCACCTCACCTATTCTCCTCACCCCTTCATGCCACTTCACCTCACTCACATAAACAAACCTCACCTCCTCACCTCCTAAAATCACCTCCTCACCACACAATACCTCCTCACCTAATCACGTCACTTAACGTCGACCTTATCTCACTCACGTCACTTCACCACGCTCACCTCACCTCAACACAATACTCACCTCATCTCACCTCCTCACATCATCTCCTCAGTTCACCGCACTTCACTCACTTCACGTCACCTCACATCACCGCAATGTGTCATCTCACCTCACCTGCATACCTCCTCACAGTACTTGACCTCCCTTCCCTCACCGTACCTCCTCACCTTTTCAAGTCACCGCACAATGTCCTACCTCACTACACTTCACCCACACATCTCACCACAATCACCATATCACACACGTACTCACATCATCCCCTCACCGCACCTCATCTCCTCAATTCATGTGACTGCACTCACGTCACCTCTCTTCAAATCACCCCATTCTTCACCTCAACTCCACACCTCACCTCACTTCAATTGACCTAACTTCACCTTAGCTCCTCAACTAAAGACTTCACTTCAATTCATCCTTTCCCCATTCAAATCACTTCACCTCACTTACCTGACCTCACAGCCAACCTAACCTTACCTCACATCCTCACATCACCTCCTCACGTCGCCTCACTTTCTCACCTCACCTCACCTCAATTCACATCTCTTCACTTCACCCGAATTTCTCAGTTCACCTCACCTCCACATTCTTTCTCACCTCACTCCAATTCACTTCTCTCACCTCACCTCAACACAAACATCACCACAACTCACCTCCTCTAATCACCACAAATCACGTCACCTCACTCATTTCACCTTACCTCCACTCACCTCAATTACCTCACTTTACCTCCTCCCCTCATCATGTCACTTCACCTCACTCTAATCATCTCAACACAACTTCTCACCTTCTCGCATCTCGTAAACTCCTCTCCTCAATAATCTCACCCCACCGGAACCTTCACACGACCTAAATTCCTCACATCACCTCAAATACCACACCACATCACCCCTCAACGACTCATGTCCACAAATCCTCACATCACGTAACCTCCACATGACCTCAATCACTTCACTTACCTTCACTCACCTCACCTCACGTTTCCTCACCTCACCTACTCACCTCCTCACGTTATCTCATCTCCTCAATTCACCTCACCTCACAAAACTCACCTCACCTCCTCTTCTCCACACCTCAGAGACATACTAACATCACATAATTTCCTCATATCATCCCCTCACGTCACATCACTTCCTCACTTCACCTCACCTCAATTCACGTGTCTTCACCTCACCCCAATTTCTCAGATCACCTCACCTCCACAACTCCTCACCTAACTCACTTCACTTCATTCTCTCACCTGATCTCACTACAAACATCAAATCAACTCACCTCCTCTACACACCACAAATCACATCACCATACTCATTTCACCTTACCTCCACTCACCTCAATTACCTCACCTCAACCACACCCCTCCTCATGCCACCTCTGGTCACCCACCGCACTTCACCTCAATTCTAACCTCCCCTCCTCCGCTCAAACCGCCTCAATTATCCTTAAATGTCCTCACACACGTCACCTCTGCCCACCTCACCTCAGTTCCTCACCTCCCCTCACCTAAACTGACCTCCTCAACTCACCTCACTTTATCTCACCAGAGCTCTCCTCACCTCACTCACTTCACCTCACCTCAATTACTCCTCTCGTCACCTCCTCACGTCACATGCCCTCCTCACATCACCTCAAATGACTCATTTCACCTCCCCTAAATTCCAAACCTCAACTCACTTCCTCACTTCCTCACGTCACCATCACTAACCACATTCACTTTATTTCATCTCCTCAGCTCACCTCGCATGAAATCACCTCACCTCAACTCACTTCACCATCTCTCTTCTTCACATGACCTCAAATCAACTCATTTCACTTCACTCAGCACACCTCACATTCTCTCCTCTCACGTCACATCCCTTCCTTTTCAGCTCACTCACTTGACTTCAACTCACTCACCTCATCAAACCTCAATCCTTACCTCACCTCACCTCACTTCATCGCCTCACCCCTACTCAACTCACCTCACCTCACTTTTCTCACTTTACCTCTTCCCACTTCACCTCAATTAATGCTCACCTCACATCCATAACTCCTCACATCACCTCACATCCTCATCACCTCTTTCACTTCACTTCAATACATGCAGCTCACTGTCTCACCTCACATCACCTTATCCACCTAACCTCACCTCACCTCACTTCATCTCCTATTCCTCCTCACCTAACCTCACCTCACGTCACTCACCTAACCTCTTCTCACTTCACCTCAATTCCTGCTCACCTCACATCTACAATTCCTCACATCCCCTCACCTCCCCCTCACCCCATTCAATTCACTTCACAACACTCACCTCACCGTCTCACCTCACATCACCTTACACAACTAACCTCACCTCCTCACCTCACCTCAACTCATCATCTCACCAAAATCAAGTCACTTCTCCTCACTCATCCCACATTAACTCACACAAAACTCACCTCATATCACCTCACCTCAATTCCTCAAGTCACCGCACTTCCGCCCATCCTCACTTCACCTCCCCTCATTTCACCACAGCTTTCCTCCTCCACTCCTCACGTCACCTCAATTCCTCCTTAGCTCACACTTCAATTCTCTTCACCAAATCTCACCACAATAATCACGACACCTCACCTCCTCACTTCACCTGACCTCATTCACTTCACGTCTCTTCACCTCACAAAAATTCCTCAGCTCAGGTAACGTCCGCGCTCCTCCTCACCTCACTCCATTTCACTTCTATCACATGATTCAATCCTCACCTCAACTCACCTCCTATTCTCACCACAAATCACCTAACCTCACTCATTTCACATTACCACCACTGACCTCAATGCTTCACCTCCCCTCCTCCTCTCCTCCTGTTACTTCACCTCACTCAACTCACTTCACCTCACACCCTTCACCTCACCTCCCATGCTCAATTCTGGACACAATTTAATCTCCTGCACACCTCACTCACCTTACCTCACCTAAATCCTTACATAAACTCAATTCACCTCATCTCCTCAACCCTCCTCACCTCACCTCACCTCATTCACTTCACATCACAACACGCAGGTCACCGTCTCACATCACGTCACCTTATTCAACTAACCTCACCTCAACTCACTTCATCTCCTCATTATCCTCACCTCAACTCACCTCACTTCATTCACCTAACCTCCTCTCACTTCACCTCAATTCCTGCTCACATAATATCAACAAATCTTCACTTCACCACACCTGACCTCCTCAAATCCGCAAGACACCTCACTAGCTCCTACCTCACTACACTTCACCTCACACATCTCACCACAATCATCACATCACCTCAACCCCTAACATCATCTCCTCACTTCAGTTCAACTCCACACTTTATGTCACCTCACTCACATCACCTCTCTTCAAATCACCCCAATTCTTCACCTCAACACCTCACTTCACCTCACTTCAATTGATCTCAATTCACCTTAACTCCTCAACTCCTGACTTCACAATTCATCCTTCCTCAACCAAATAACTTCACATCACTTACATCACCTCTTCACATCATCTCCTCATGTCACCTCACTTGCTCACCTCACCTCATCTCACTCAATTCACGTCACTGCACCTCACACCAGTTTCTCAGATCACGTCACCTCCACAACTCCTCCTCACCTCACTCACTTCACTTCACTTCTCTCAACTCACCTCACCAAAAACCACTTCAAATCACCTCCTCTACTCACCACAAATCACCTCACCTCACTCATTTCAACTTACCTCCACTCACCTCAATTACCTCACCTCACCTACTCCCCTCCTCATGTCACTTAAGCTCACCCACCTCACATCACTTCAATTCTTACCTCCCATCATCTCTTCAACCTTCCACATTTCTCCTCACCTCACGTCAATTCCTTACCTCCCTCACATAACCTCACCTCCTCACCACACCTCAACTTATCATCTCACAAGAGCTCACATCACCTCACCTCACTCACTTCAGCTCACTTCAATGCCTCCTCTCCTAACCACCTCACATCACATGCTCTCCTCAAATCACCTCAAATCACTCACTTTACCTCACCTGAATTCCTCACCTTAACTCACTTCTCACCTACACACAACACTACACCGCACCACACTCACCTTATCTCACCTCCTCAGCTCACCTCGCCTGAATTCACCTCAGCTCAACTCACTTCACTATCTCTCTTCTTCACATCATCTCACCCTAACTCATTTCACTTCATTGACCACACCTCGCCTTCTCTCCTCCCATTTCAAATCCCTTCCTTTTCAGCTCTCTCATTTCACTTCAACTCACTCACCTCATTGAACTGCAATCCTTACGTCACCTCACCTCACCTCATCTCCTCACGTCTCCTCACCTCACCTCACTTCACTTACCTAACCACTTCTCACTTCACAATTCCTGCTCACCTCACATCCACAATTCCTTACATCACCTCACTTCCTCCTCACGTCATTCACTTCACTTCACAACATTCACCTCACGGTCTCACCTCATGTCACATTAGACACCTAAAGTCACCTATTCACCTCACTTCAAATTTTCATCTCACCCCATGATTCTCACTTCACCTCACTCAATTTACGTCATCAAACATCATCACACTCACCTCACGTCATGTCACCTCAATTCCTCAAGTCACCTCACTTCCTCCCCTAATGACTCACCTCCTCTCATTTCACCACAAGTTACCCCCTCCCTACCTCACGTAACCTCAATTCTTCCTTAGATCACACTTCAGTTCTCTTCATCAAATCTCACCACAATAATCAGCACACCTCTACTCCTCACCTCACCTCACTCTCTTCACGTCCCTTCAACTCACACAAATTCCTCAGCTTAAATACCCTCCACACTCCCCCTTTCCTCACTCCGTTTCACTTCCCTCACCTACCTCTTACCTCACTCAACTCACCTCTTCTCACCACCAATCACCTCAACTCACAATTTCACCTTACCTCCACTCAATTCAATAATTCACCTGCCCTCCTTCTTCCTCCTGTCACTTCACCTCACTCACTTCACCTCACTTCACATGCTCAACCCCTAACATCATTTAATCTCCTCCTCTACTCACTCACCCAACCTCACCTCAATCCTCCACTCACCTCACTTCATCAAGTCATCTCAACTCACCTCCGCTCCTCACCTCACCTCACATCACAAACTAAACCCTTCACTTCACACAAATATCTCAACTCACCTCACTTCCACACCTCGCCGTCCCCTCGCACACATAACTTCTGTAACGGCACCTCACCACAAATCTCAAAACAATTCACCTCCTCTCCTCACCTCACAATATAATCTTCTCACCACAACTCAACTTATCTCACCTCACCACACCTTACCACCATTCCTCACCTCCTCACATCAATCCCCCTCTACACCACAATCACCTCATTTACCTCACCTCACCTCACCTCCAATCCCCACCCCAAAAATCTTCCTCAACTCTACAAGTCACATCCCCTCACCTCCCCTCACCTCACACAACTCACCTAACCTCCTCAACTCCTCATCTCACATCACTTCCTCCTAACTTTACACACTTCACTTCACCCCACTCACCCCAACTCACCACAATCCTCACCTCACCTCACCTACTCACAGCATATCCTCACCTCACCTCACCTCCGCACCTCAAAACAACTCAATCACTTCAACTCATCCCAATTCCTCAGCACACGTCACCTCCATACCTCCTCCTCATTTCACTCACTTCCCTTCTCTCACCTCACCTCAAACCTCAGCTCACCTCACTTCCTCACCTTCTCACCTCAGCTCCCCTCACCTCATTTCACCGTACACCACTCACCTAAAATACACACCTCACCTAATCTGCTCACCACCTCACTTCCCCTGACCTCCTCAACTGACCTCACATCTCTCACAACTACTCAACTCCTCAAGTCACATCACTCCATGTCTCTTCAGCTCACTCACTTCACTTCAACTCATCTCAACTATCCTGAATTGTAACCTCACTTCACCTCATCTCCAGTCCACTCCTCACATCACCTCACCTCCTCACATCATCTCCTCACCTCACCGCACATCCTCACCTCACCTCCTCTCACCCCACTTCACCAAGATCCTGAGCTCACCTCACTTCCTCACATCCTCCTCATGTCACTCATTTCACTAAACTTCTCTCACCTCACCTCACCTCATCACACCTCAACTCAAACCAACTCAGTCAATAAATCTTAACTCCACTCACCTGAATTTCTCACCTCACCACACTTCCTCCCCTCCTCATGTCACTTCACCTCCCTCACCTATTCTCACCTCACCTGCTCACCTCCTCGCATCTCGTAAACTCCTCCTCACGTCACTAAGTTCACCTCACTGCAATCTTCAACCCACCTCAAATCTTCACATCACCTCACACACCCACCTCATCAACCCTGAATACATCACCTACGCAATTCCTCATATCAACTCACCTCCTCCTGACCTCGCTACCTTCATGTTACTTCACTCACCTCACGTCACCTTACACACGTAACCTCACCCCTGCAACTCACCTCAAATTATCATCTCACCACACTAACCTCACTTCACCTCACGTCACCTCACCTCAATACCTCAAGTCACCTCACTTCCTCCCCTCCACACTTCACCTCCCCTCATTACAACACAAATTACCTCCTCCACTCCTCACGTCACCTCAATTCCTCTTTAGTTCACACTTCAATTATCTTCACCAAATCTCACCATAGTAATCACCGCACCTCACTTCCTCACCTCACTCACTACACATGTCTTCAACTCACACAAATTCCTCAGCTCACCTAACCTCCACACTCCTCCTCACCTCACTGAATTCATTTCACTTCTCTCAGCTCCCTTAAACCTCACCTCAACTCACCTCCTCTTCTAACCACAAGTTACCTCACCTCACTCATTTCACCTTACCTCCACTCACTTCAATACTTCACCTCCCCTCCTCTGCTCCTCCGGTCACATCACCTCACTCACCTCACCTCACTTCACAGGGTCACCTCCTAACATCCTTTAACCTCCTCCTCACCTCACTCACCCCACCTCACCTCAATCCTCAGCTCACCTCACCTCATCAAGCCATCTCCTCACCTCATCTCCGCTCCTCACCTCACCTCACTTCACTCACTATACCACCCTTCACCTGACAGCAATTCCTCAACTCACCTCATTTCCACACATCCCCCTCCCCTCTCACACTTCACTTCACTTCCCTAATATCACCTCACCACAAACCTCACCTCAATTCACCTCCTCACCTCACCTCACCTTATCATCTTCTCACCACAACACACCTTACCTCAATTCACCACACCATACCAGAATTCATCACCTCCTTACGTCAAGTTAAGTGAGGGCAGTGACGAAAAGTGAAGTGAGTGAAGTATGGCCAAAGTGAGGTGACGTGCGTAGGTGAGGAGTTATGGTGAGGTGAGCGGAGGTTACTTGAGCAGGTGAAGAAATGATGTGGGTGAGTTTAGTGAGGTTAAGTGACATGAGGAAGTGAGGAGGTGAGGTGATGTGAGGAATTGAGGGGAGTTGAAGTAAGGTCAAATGAGTGAGGTGAGGTGAGGTGAGAATATGAGGAGGTGACGTGAGAAAAGTGAGGTGAGTTGGGTGATATTGAGGTGTGGAAGTGATGTGACCTGAGGAATTGGGCTGAGGTGAAGGGAAGTGTAGTGAGTGAGGTGAGGTGAATTGAGGAGGTGAGGTGAGAAGAGATGATGTGAGGGGGTGAGGTGTGGGTAGGATTGTTCTGAGGTGTATTGAGAGAGGTGAAGTGTAGTGAGGTAGTTAAATTGGAAGTGACGTGAAGGGAGGAGGTGAGGAGCTAAGGTGAGGTGATGTGAGGGGAGTGACATGAGGAGGTGAGGAAGTGTGGTGAGGTGATGTATTGAGGTGAGTTGTGGTGACGTGAAGTGGAGAGGTGACTCTAGTGAGGTGATATGATTTGAGGAGTTGCGATGATGTGAGGAAGTGAGCCCATGAGGTATTTAGGTGAGATGAGGTGTGGTGTGTGAGGTGAGTTGAGGAGTTGAGGTGAAGTCGTGATTGAGGTGAGGTTGTGTGAATGAGGTGAGGAGGAGATTACATGATGTTAGGAGGGGTGTAGATTGGGTGAGGTGATGTGAGAGAGGTGAAGTGACATGAGGAAGGGAGGAGGTGAGGTGAGGTAATTGAGGTGAGAGTAGGTAAGTTGAAATGAGTGAGGTGAGGTGAGAAAATGAGGAGTTGAATTGTGTTGTGGATTGAGGTTAAGTGCAATTAGTGATGTGAAGATGATATTACATGAGGTTAGGAGATGAGCAGTTGAGGTGAAGTGAGATGAGTGAGTTGAAGTGAAGTGAGTAACGTTAGGATGAATTGAGGTGATATGTGCTTGTGAGTAGCTAAGGTGAGTTGAGTGTATTGAGGGGAGTTGACGTGAGGAGGTGAGGAGGTGAGTTGAGGTGAGGAATTGAGTTGAAGTGAAGTGAGTGAGGTGAGAAGAAGCTGAGGTGACATGAGGAGATTTGGAGGTGAGTTGATGTGTTTAACTGTGGTGAGGTGAGGAGAGGTGAAGTGAGGAGGGCTGAGAAGATGAGGTGAGGAGGTGAGGTGAGGTAAGGATTGAGGTGAGAGGAGGTAAGTGAATTGAAGTGGTGTGAGCTGCAAAGGAGGTGAGGTGACATGATCATGAGAGGTGGTGAGGTGAGGTTAGATGAGGATGTGAGGAGACGTGAGGAGGTGAGTAAATGTCATGAGGTGCAGTGAGGTGAGGTGAGGTGAGGTGAGGAGAGATGTGAGGAGGGTAGGTGAGGATTGTAGTGAGGTGAGTTGTGAGAAGTGAAGTGAGTGAGGTAAGGAAAAAGTGATGTTACATGAGGAAGGGAGGAGGTGTGGTGGTGTATGGGGAGGTGACTTGAAGAGGTGAGGAGGTGAGCTGCGGTGATTTGGGTGAAGTGAAGTGACATGAGGAGGTGAGTAGTTGTGGTGAGGTGAGGAATTGAGGTGAGTTGAATTAAGGTGGAATGAATGATGTGAGGTGATATGAGAAGATGAGGACGTGAGTTGAAGTGAGGTTTGAAGTGAGGTGACTTGAGAGAAGTAGAGTGAAGTGTGGAGGAGATGTGCAGATGAGGTGAACTGAGGAATTGCGGTGAGGTTAAAAGAGGTGAAGTGAGTCAGGTGACGTGTGGTGAGATCAGATGAGTTGCGTTGATGTGAGGAGGTAAGGTGAGTTGAGGTGAGGAATTGAGGTGAGTAGAGCTGACGTGAGGTGAGTGAGATGAGGTGATTTGAGGATTATAAGTGATGTGACGTGGTGAGGAGAATGATTTTGAATTGAATGGAAAGTTAAGGGATGGTATGGAATGCTGTGGAATGCAATGGAATGTTGTGGAAATGAATAGAATGTTTTGGAAAGGAGTGAAAAGTTAAGGAGTATAATGGAATTTTGTAGACTAGAATGGAATCCTATGCAATAGAATGAAAAAGAGTGATTGAAATGGAATGTAATGTGTAATTGAAAGGAAAGTTACAGTATGAAGTGCAATGTTAATAGAACCGAATTTGGAAGAATTGTATGGAAAGCTTTGTAAAAGAACGGGAATAATACGTTGGAATGCAATCGAATGGAATTGAAAGGAATGAAATGTTTTGGAATGGATTGGAATGTTTTGCAATTGAATGGAATATTATGGAATGAAATGGAGTGCTGTGGAACGCAAAGGAATGTTGTGGAAAGGAATAGAATGTTAGGGAGAGCAATGGAAGGTTAAGGAATGGAATGAAATTTTGTGGATTGGAATGGAATCCTATGAAACAGAGTGAAATAGAATGAATTGGAAAGGAATGTTGTATAATCGAATGGAATGTTATGGTTTAAAGGGGAATGTTGATTAATATAACAGAATTTTAAAGAATCGAATGGAATGTTAGGTTACAGAATGGGAATAATGTGTTTGAATGGAAACAAATGTAACGGAGTGGAATTGAATGATGTGGAATTCATTTAGAATGTTAAGGAATGTAACAGAATGCTGTGGAATGCAATGGAATGTTGTCAAAAGGAAAAGAAAGTTGGGGACAGGAATGGAAGGTTAAGGAGTGGAATGGAATTTTGTGTATAGGAATGGTGTCATATGCAGAAGAATGAAACAGAATATTTGAAATGTAATGGAATGTTGTGTAATCAAATGGAATGTTATGGTATGCATGGGAATGATGATTAATAGAACAGAATTTTAATGAATTGCATGGAATATTTTGTAACAGAATATTAATAATGTGTTGGAATGCAGTGGAATGTTATTGAAAGGAATGGAATGTTTTAGAATGCAATGGAAAGTTAAGAAACTGAATTCAATGCCATTTAATGGAAAGGAATGTTGGGGAAAGGTTGCGGAATGGATGAAATTTTATGTAATGGAATGTAATCTTATGCAAGAGAAGGAAATAGAATGTTTGAAATTGAACGGGATGCTGTGAAATGGAATGGAATGCTTTGGTACGAAGTGGAATGTTGATTAATGGGACCGAATATTAAAGAATGGAATGGAATGTTAGGTGAAAGAATGGGAATAATGTGTTTGAATGGAATAGAAAGTTACGGAATGACATGGAATGATGTGGAATTGAATGGAATGTTATGCACAGGAAAGGAATGCCGTGGAATCCAATGGAATGTTGTGGAAAGCAATAGAAAGTTGGGGAAAGGAATGGAGGGTGAAGGAATGGAATGGAATTTTGTGGATTGAAATGGAATGTTATGCAATAGAATGAAATAGAATGTTTTAAATGGAATGGAATGCTCTTGAATGGAAAGGAATCTTATGATATGTAGTGGAATGCTTATTAATCGAAGGGAATTTTGAAGAATATAATGGAATGTAAGGTAATAATAAGAATAATGTGTTCGAATGGATTCGAATGTTCTAGAGTGGAATGCTGTGTTGTGGAATGGAATGGAATGCTGTGGAATGGAATAGAATGTTGGGGAAAGGTAAGAAATGTGAAGTAATGGAATTCAATTTTGTGGATTGGTATGGAATCTTCTGCAATAGAATGAAATAGAATGATTGAAATGGAATGGGAAGCTGTGAAATGAAATTTAATTTTTTGTATGAAGTGGAATGTTGATTAATTGAACTGAATATTAAAGAATGGAATGAAACATTAGGTGAAAGAACGGAAATAATGTGTTTGAATGAATTCGAAAGTTATGGAATGGAAT
Source organism: Smutsia gigantea (assembly GCA_032199065.1). Classification (NCBI taxonomy): domain Eukaryota; kingdom Metazoa; phylum Chordata; class Mammalia; order Pholidota; family Manidae; genus Smutsia; species Smutsia gigantea. Next base: position 11,628 of record JAVSCE010013170.1, on the reverse strand, counting down.
GGAATGTTGTTGAATTCAATGGAATGTTATGGACAGGAATCGAATGTTGTGGAATGCAATGGAATGTTGTGAAAAACAATAGAAAGTTGGGGAAAGAAATGGAAGGTCTAGGGATTCAATGGAATTTTGTGCATTGGAATGGAATGTTATGTAATTGAATGAAATAGAATGCTGTGTTATGTAATGGAATGTTATGGTATGAAGTGGAATGTTGATTAATAGAACCAAATTTTGATGAATTGAATGGGATTTTAGGTAATAATCGGCATAACATGTTCGAATGGAGTCGAATATTATGGAATGGAATGCTATGTTGTTGAAATGAATGGAATGCTGTGGAATGGAATGGAATATTGTGGAAAGGAATAGAGTGTTGGGAAAGGAATGGAAGTTAAAGGAATGGTATGGAATTTTGTGGAATGGAAAGAAATATTATGGAATAGAATGAAATAGAATGTTTGAAGTGGAGTGGAATGTTGTATAATCGAATTAAATGTTATGGTATGAATTACAAAGTTCATTAACAGAACCGAATTTTGAAGAATGGAATGGAATGTTAGGTTAGAGAAAGGGAATAATGTGTTTCAATGGAAACAAATGTTACATAATGGAATTGAATGATATGGAATTGAATGGAATGCTAAGTAACGGAATTCAATGTTGTGGATTCGTATGGAATCTTCTGCAATAGAATGAAATAGAATGATTGAAATGGAATGGGAAGCTTTGTAATGAAATGGGATGTTATGGTATGAAGTGGAATGTTGATTAATAGAACCGAATTTTGAGGAATGGAATGGAATGTTAGGTAAAAATTGGAATAACGTTTTTGAATGGATTCTAATGTTATGCAATGGAATGGAATGCTGTGGAATTGAATGGAATGGAATGGAATATTGTTGAATGCAATGCAATGTTGTGGAAATGTATAGAACATTTGCGAAAGGCATGGAAATTAAGAAATGGAATGGAATTTTGTAGATTGGAATGGAATCTTACACAATACAATGGAATAGAATGTTTGAAATGGAATTTGATGCTGTGAAATGGAATTGAATGCTATTATATGAAGTGGAATGTTGATTAATAGAACAGAATATTAAAGAATGGAATGGAATGTTAGGTAAATAACGGGAATAATGCGTTTGAATATAAACGTGTGTTATGGAATGGAATGGAATGTTGTGGAATTGAATGACATATTTGGAATGGAATGGAATGTGCAGAATGCAATTGAATGTTCTTGAAATGTATAGAACGTTTGGAAAAGGCATGGAAATTAAGGAATGGAATGGAATTATGTGGATTGGAATGGAATGTTATGAAAAAGAATGAAATAGAATGAATTGGAAAGGAATATTTCGTAATCGAATATACTGTTATGGTACAAAAGGGAATGTTAATTAATAGAACAGAATTTTAATGAATGGAATGGAATGTTAGGTTACAGAACGGGAATAATGTGTTTGAATGGAATCAAATGTTATGGAATGGAATGGAATGTTGTGGATTTGAATGGAATGATACGGAATGGAATGGAATGCTGTGGAATGCAATGGAATATTGTGAAAAGGAATAGAACGTTGTGAAAAGGAATGGAAATTTAAGGAATGGTATGGAATTTTGTGGATTGGAATGGAATCTTATGAAACAGAATGAAATAGAATGAATTGGAAAGAAATATTGTGTAATCGAATGGAATGTTATGGTACAAAGGGGAATGTTAATTAATAGAACAGAATTTTAATGAATGGAATGGAAAGTTAGGTTACAGAATGGGAATAATATGTTTGAATGGAATCAAATGTTACAGAATGGAATGGAATGTGGAATTGAATGGAATGATAAGGAATTGAATGGAAGGCTGTGGAATGCAATGGAATGTTGTGAAAAGGAATAGAACGTTGGGGAAAGGAATTTGAGGTTAAGGAATGGAATGGAATTTTGTGGATTGGAATGTTATGCAATAGAATAAAATAGAATGTTTTAAGTGGAATGGAATGTTGTATAATGTAATTGAACGTTATGGTATGAAGTGCAATGTTTATTAATGGAACCGAATTTTGAAGAATGGAATGGAATGGTAGGTAACAGAATGGGAATAATGTTTTGGAATGGAATTGAATGTTATGGAATGAAACGGATTCTTGTGCTATGTAATGGAATGTAGTGGAAAGGAATAGAATGTTAAGGAAAGAAATGGGACATTAAGGAATGGAATGGAATATTATGGAATTGAATGTAATGCTTTGGAATGGAACTGAATGTTGGGGAAAGGAATAGAATTTTGGGGAAAGGAAAGAAAGGTTAAGGAATGAAATGCAATTTTGTGGTTTGGAATGGGATCTTATGCAATACAATGAAATAGAATGTTTGAAAAAGAAAGGAATATGGTGTAATCGAATGGAACGTTATGGGATGATGTGGAATATAGAGTAGTAGAACCTACTTGTAATGAATTGAATGGAATGTTGTGGAATTGAATGGAATTTGGTGGAATGCAATGCAATGTTGTGGAAAAGAATAGAATGGTGAGGAAAGGAATGAAAGGCTAAGGAATGAAATGGAATTTTGTGGAATGGAATTGAATGTTATGCAATAGATTAAAATAGAATATTTTAAGTGGAATGGAAGGTTGTGTAATGGAATTGACCGTTATGGTATGAAGTGGAATGTTTATTAATGGAATTAAATTTTGAAGAATGGAATAGAATGGTAGGTAACAGGATGGAAATAATGTTTTGGAATGGAATTGAATGTTATGGAATGAAATGGAATGTTGTGGAATTGAATGGAATGTTATGGAATGGAATGGAATGATTTTAAATGCAATGAAATGTAGTGGAAAGGAATAGAATGTTAGGGAAAGCAATGGGACGTTAAGGAATGGAATGGAATTTTTTGGATTGGAATGTAATCTTATGGATTGGAATGAAATAGAATGTTTTAAATGGAACAGTGTTGTTGAATGGAAAGGAATGTTATGATATGAAGTACAATGTTGAATAATAGAACCGAATTTTGAAGAATGGAATATAATGTTACATAAAAATCGGAATAAAATATTCGAATGGAGTCGAATGTTATGGAATGGAATGCTATGTTGTGGAATAGAAAAGAATGATGTGAATATAACAGAATGTTGTGGAAAGGAATAGAGTGGAAAGGAATGGAAGTTAAAGGAATGGAATGGAACTTTATGGATTGGAATGGAATTTTATGGAATGGATGAAAGAGAATGTTCAAAATGGACTGGAATGTAGTATAATCGAATGGAATGCTATGGTGTGAAGTGCAATATTGATTAATAGAACCGAATTTTGAAGAATGGTATGGAAAGTTTGTAAAAGAATGGGAATAATATTTTGGAATGGAATCGAATGGAATAAAAAGGAATGGAATATTTTGGAATGGAATGGAAAGTTGTTGAATTGAATGGGATGCTGGGGAATGCAATCGAATGTGGGGGTAAGAATAGAATATTACGGAAAGCAATGGGAGGTTAAGGAATGGCATTGAATTTTTTGTAATGGAATGGAATCTTATGCAAATAATGAAATAGAATGAATTGGAAAGGAATGTTGTGTAATTGAATGAGTGTTATACTATGAAGTGGAATATAGATTTATAGGTCCAAATTTTAATGAATGGAATGGAATGTTACGCAACAGAACGGGAATCATGTGTTGGAATGGAATCGAATGTAATGGCATGGAGTGGAATATTTTGGAATACAATGGAAATTTATGGAATGGAATGGAATGCTGTGGAATGCAGTGGAATGGTGACGAAAAAATAGAATGTTATGGAATTGAATGGAATGTTATGGAATTGAATGCAAGGCTGTGGAATGAAATGGAATGTTGTGGAAAGGTTACAGAATGGAATGGCATTTTGTGGATTGGAATGGAATCTTATGCTTTAGAAAGAAATAGAATGTTTGAAATGCAATGGGAATTTGTGAAATGTAATGGAATGTTACGGTATGAAGTGGAAGGTTGATTAAAAGAGCTCAATATTGAAGAATGGAATGAAATGTTAGGTGAAAGAACGGGAAAAATGTGTTTGAATGGAATCGAAAGATATGGAAAGGAATGGAATGTTTTTGAATTGAATGGAATGATATTGGCAGGAATGGATTACTGTGAAATGCAGTAAAATGTTGTGAAAGAAATAGAAAGTTGTGGAAAGGAATGGCGTGTGAAGGCATGCAATGGGAATTTGTGGATTGGAATGAAATGTTATGCAATTGAATGAAATACAGTGTGTTATGGAATGGAATTTTATGGCATGAGTTGGAATGTTGATTAAAAGAACCGGATTTTGAAGGATGGAATGCAATGTTAGGTAATAATCGGAATAACGTGTTCGAATGGAGTCGAAAGTTATGGAATGGAATGCTATGTTGTGAAATGGAACGGAATGCTGTGGAATGGAATGCAATATTGTGGAAAAAATAGAGTGTTGGGAAATGAATGGAAGTTGAAGGAATGGAATGGAATTTTGTTTATTTGAATGGAATCTTAGGTAAGAGATTGAAATAGAATGTTGGAAATGGAGTGGAATGTTGTATAATGTAATGGAAAGTTATTGTATGAAGGGCAATGTTTATTAATAGAACCGAATTTTGAAGAATGGAATGGGATGTTAAATTACAAAACGCGAATAATGTGTTTCAATGGAAAAAATGTTACAGAATGGAAATCAATTATGTGCAGTTGAATGGAATGTTAAGAAACGGTATGGAATGCTGTGGAATACAATGGAATGTTGTGGAAAGGAAAAGAATGTTTCGGAACCGAATGGAAAGTTAAGGAGTATAATGGAATTTTGCCGACTAGAATGGAATCCTATGAAATAGAATGAAAAAGAGTGCTTGAAATGGAATGGAATGTTGTTTAATCGAATGGAATATGATGGTATGAAGTGCAATGTTAATAGAACGAATTTTGAAGAATGTTATGGAATGTTTTGTAAAAGAATGGGAATTATGTGTTGGAATGGAATCAAATGGAATGGAAAGGAATGGAATATTTTACAATGCAATAGAATATTCTGGAAAGAATAGAATGTTAGGGAATGGAATGTTAAGGAATGGAAGGGAATTTTGTGGATTGGAATGGATTCTTATGAAACAGAATGAAATAGAATGAATTGGAAAGGAATGTTGTGTAATAGAAAGGAATGTTACAGTATAAAGGGTAATATTGTTTAATAGAACAGAATTTTAATGAATGGAAAGGAATGTTAGTTTACAGAACGGGAATAATGTGTTTGAATGAAATCATATGTTATGGATTGGGATGGAATGTTGTGGAATTGAATGGAATATTACAGAATTAAATGGAATGATGTGGAATGCAGTGGAATGTTGTGGAAAGTAATAGAGAGTTGGGAAAGGCATGGAAGTTTGAGGAATGGAATGGAATTTTGTGGATTGGAATGGAATTTTATGGAATGGAATGAAACAGAATGTTTAAAATGGAGTATAATGTCGTATGATCGAATGAAATTTTATGGTATGAAGTGCTATGTTGATTAATAGAACCGAATTTTGTAGAATGGAATGGAATGTTAGGCTACAGAACGTGAATAATGTGTTTCAATGGAAACAAATATTACAGAATGGAATTGAATGATGTGGAATTGAATGGAATGTTAAGGAATGGTATGGAATGCTGTGGAATGCAATGGAATGTGGAAAGGAATAGAATGTTTCGGAAAGGAGTGGAAAATTAAGGAGTATAATGGAATTTTGTGGACTAGAATGGAATCCTATGGAATAGAATGAAAAACAGTGTTTGAAATGGAATGAAGTGTTGTGTAATCGAATGAAATGTTACTGCATGAAGTGCAATGTTAATAGATCCGAATTTGGAAGAACTGTATGGAATGCTTTGTAAAGAATGGGAATAATATGTTGGAATGCAATCGAATGGAATTGAAAGGAAAGGAATATTTTGGAATGGATTGGAATGTTTTGCAATTGAATGGAATATTACAGAACGGAATGGAGTGCTGTGGAATGCAATGGAATGTTCTGGAAAGGAATAGAATGTTAGGGAGAGCAATGGAAGTTAAAGGAATGGAATGGAATTCTGTGGAATGGAATGGAATCTTATGAAACAGTGAAATAGAATGAATTGGAAAGGAATGTTGTGTAATTGAATGGAATGTTATGGTATAAACGGGAATGTTGATTAATATAACAGAATTTTAAAGAATCGAATAGAATGTTAGGTTATAGAATGGAAAAAATGTGTTTGAATGGAAACAAATGTAATGGAGTGGAATTGAATGATGTGGAATTCAATGGAATGATAAGGAATGTAATGGAATGCTGTTGAATGCAATGGAATGTTGTGGAAAGGAATAGAACATATCTGAATGGACTGGAAGGTTAAGGAATGGAATGGAATTTTGTGGATTGGCATGGAATTCTATGCAATAGTTTGAAAATGAGTGTTTGAAATGGAATGGAATGTTGTGTAATCGAATGTAATATTATGGTATAAAGTGGAATGTAGATTAATGGAATAAAATTATAATGAATGGAATGGAATGTTAAGTAAAAGAACGAGAATAATGTTTTGGCATGGAACTGAATGTTATGGAATGGAATGGAATGTAGTAGAATTGAATGGAATGTTATGGACAGGAATGGAATGCTTTGGAAAGCATTGGAATGTTGTGGAAAGTAATACAAAGTTGTCGAATGGAATGGAGGGTGAAGGAATGGAATGGAATTTTGTGCATTGATATGGAATGTTATGCAACCGAATGATATAGAATGTTTTAAATGGAATGGAGTACTGTGCAATGGAATGGAGTGTTATGGTATGAAGTGGAATGTTAATAAATCGACCCGAATTGTGAAGAATGGAATGGAATATTAGGTAATAATCAGAATAACGTGTTCGAATGGAGTCGAATGTCATGGAATGGAATGCTCTGTTGTGGAATGGAATCGAATGTTGTGAAATGGAATCGAATGTTGAGGATAGGAACAGAGTGTTGGGACAGGAATGGAAGTTAAAGGAATGTAATGGAATTTTGTGGATTGGAATGGAATTTAAGGAAGCGGATAAAATAGAAAGTTTGAAATGGAGTGGAATGTTGTATCATCGAATGGAATGTTATGGTATGTAGTGGAATGTATTGTAGTAGAACCGAATGTTAATGAATGGAATGGAATGTCATGTAGCAGAATGGGAATAATGTGTTGGAAATGAACTGAATGTTATGGAATGGAATCTAATGTTGTGGAATGCAAGGGAGTTCGGTGGAATGCAATGGAATGTTGTGGAAAAGAATAGAATGTGGAGGACAGGAATGGAACATTAAGAAATGAAATGGAATCTTGTGGACTGGAACTGAATGTTATGCAATAGAATGAAATAGAATGTTTTAAGTGGAATGGGATGTTGTGTAATGGAATTGAATGTTATGGTATGAAGTGGAATGTGGACTAATGGAGCCGAATGTTGAAAATGGAATGAAGTGTTAGGTAAGAGAATGGGAATAATGTGTTTTAATGGAATCAATTTTATGCAATGGAATTGAAGGTGTTGGAATTGAATGGAACGTTAAGGAATGCAATTGAATGTAATAATCGGAATAATGTGTTCGAATGGATTCAAATGTTATGGATTGGAATGCTATATTGTGGAATGGAATGCTGTGGAACGTAATAGAATGTTGTGGAAAGAAATAGAGTGTTGGGAAAGGAATGGAATTTATAGTAATGGAATGTAATTTTGTGGATTGGAATGAAATTTATTGAATGGAATGAAATAGAATGTGTGAAATGGACTGCAATGTTGTATAATCGATTGGAATGTTATAGTATGAAGTGCAATGTTGATTAATAGAACCGAATTTGAAGAATGGTATGGAATGTTTGGAAAAGAATGGGAATAATGTGTTGGAATGGAATCGAATGAAATGGAAAGGAAGGAATGCAATGGAAAGCTATGGAATGGAATGGAATGCTTTGGAATGCAATGAAATGTAGCAGATAGGAATAGAATGTTATGGAATAATGGGTTTGAATGGGATCGAATGTAATGGAATGAGATGGAATGTTTGGAATGCAATGGAATGTTGCAGAAAGGAATAGAATGTTATGGAATTAAGTGGAAAGTTATGGAATGGAATGGAATTTTGTGGATTGGAATGGAATCTTATGCAGTAACATGAAATAGAATGTTTGAAAAGGAAACGGATGCTGTGACATGGAATGGAATATTATGGTATGAATCGGAATGTTGATTTATAGAACTGAATATTAAAGAATGGAATGGAATGTTAGGTGAAAGAACGGGAATAATGTGTTTGAATGGGATCACAATTTATGGAATGAAATGGAATGTGTTGTAATAGAATGCAATGTTATGGAATGGAATAGAATGCTGTGGAATGCAGTGGAATGTTGTAGAAAGGAATACAATATTGGGGAAAGGAATGGAAGGTTAAGGAATGGAATGGAATTTTGTGGATTGGAATGCAATCTTATGCAATAGAATGAAATACAAATTTTCAAATGAAATGGACTGTTATGTAATCGAATGAAATGTTATGGTATGAAGGTGGATGTTGATTAATAGGACAGAATTTTAATGAACGGAATGTAATGTTATGAAACAGAACGGGAATAATATGATGAATGGAATCAAATGTTATGGAATGTAATGGAATGTTGTGAAACTGAATGGAATGTTATGGAATGGAAGTAAATGCAGTGTAAGTCAATTGGATGTTGTGGAAAGGAATAGAATGTTGGAGAAAGGAATGGAGGTTAAGTATAGAATGGAATTTTGTGGATTAGAATGGAATCTTATGCAACAGAATGAAATAGAATGAGTTGGAAAAGAATGTTGTGTAATCAAATGGAACGTTATGGTATGAAGGGGAATTTTGATTAATAGAACCGAATTTTAATGAACGGTATCGAATGTTTTGTAGCAGAACGAGAATAATGTGTTGGGAATGAATTGTATGTAATGGAACGGAATGGAATGTTGTGGAATTGAAAGGAATATACGGAAAAGAATGGAAGTTTAAGGAATGGAATGGAATTTTTTGGATTGGAATGGAATCTTACGCATCACAATGAAATAGAATGAATTGGAAAGGAATGTTGTGTAATCGAATGGAATTTTATGCTATGAAGTGGAATGTTCATTAAGAGGACAAAATTTTAATGAATGGAATGGAATGTTTGAAACAGAAGGGCAATAAAGTGTTGGAATGAAATCGAACGTTATGGAATGGAATGGAATTCCTTGTAATGCAATGGAATGTTGCGGAAAGGAACAGAATGTTGCGGAAAGGAATGAAATGTTAACGAATGCAATGGAATTATTTGTATTGGAATGGAATCTTACACAATAGAATAAAATAGAATGATTGAAATGGAATGGAATGTTGTATAATTGAATTGAATGTTATGGTATGAAGTGCAATGTTGACTAATAGAACTGAATTTTGAAGAATGGTATGGAATGTTTTGTAAAGGAATTGGAATTATGTGTTGGACTGGAATCAAATGGAATCTAAAGGAATGGAATATTTTGGAATGGAATGGAACGTTGTGGAATAGAGTGGAATGTAATGGAGTGGAATGTAATGCTGTGGAAAGCAATGGAATGTTCTGGATAGGAATAGAATGTGAGGGAAAGCAATGTAAGGTTAAGTAATGTAATGGAATTTCGTGGATTGGAATGGAATCTGCTGCATTAGAATGAAATACAGTATTTCAAATAGAATAGAATGCTGTATATTAGATTGGAATGTTATGGTATGAAGTGGAATGTTGTGGAATTGAATGGAATCTTGTGGACAGGAATGGAATGCTGTGGAATGCAATAGAATGTTGTGCAAAGCAAAAGAAAGCTGGGGAAAGGAATGGACGTTGAAGGAATGGAAAGGAATTTTGTGGATAGGAAGGGAATCTTATGCAATGGAATGAGCTTTAATGTTTGCAATTGAAAGGGATGTTGTGTAATCAAATGGAATATTGTGGTATGAAGTGGAATGCACATTAATAGAAACGAATTTCAAAGTATGGAATGGAATGCTAGGTAACAGAATGGGAATAACGTGTTTGAATGGAATCAATTTTCCGCAAAGGAATTGAAGGTTTTGGAATTGAATGGAACGTTAAGGAACGGAAATGAGTGCTGGTGAATGCAGTGTCATTTTTTGGAAAGGAATAGAACTTTGGGGAAACGAATGGAAGCTAAAGGAATGGCATGGAATTTCGTGGGTTGGATTGGAATCCTATGCAATGGAATGAGATACAATGTTTGCAATTGAATGGAATGTTGTGTAATCGAATGAATGCTATGCTATGAAGCGGAATGTTGATTAATAGAAATAATTTTAATGAATGGAATGGAATGTTAGGTATCAGAACTGGAATAATGTGTTGGAGTGGAATCGAATGTTGTGGAATGTAATGGAATGTTGTGGAACTGAATTGAATGTTGTGGAATAGAATGGAATGATGTAGAATGCAATGCAATGTAGTGGAAAGGAATAGAATGTTGGGGAAAGGAATGGAATGGAATGCTGTGGAATGCACTGGCATGTTGTGGAAAGTAATAGAACATTCGGGAAAGGAATGGGATGTTAAGGAATGGAATGGAATTTTGTGGACTGGAATGGAATCCTGTGTAATCGAACGAAATAGAGTGGTTGAAATGGAATGGTGTTCTGTGTAATCGAATGGAATATTATGATATGAAATGGAATGTTAATAGAACAAATTTTACTGAATCAAGGAAATGTTATGTAATGGTAGGGGAATAATGTCTTGGAATGGAATTGAATGTTAAGGAATGGAATGGAATGTAGGGGAACGGAATAGACAGTTGGAGAAAGGAATTGAAGGGTAAGGAAAGGAATTGGAATTTTGTGGACTGCAATGGAAACTTATGCAACATAATGAAGTAGAATGTTTCAAATGGAATGGAATGCTGTTTATTCGAATAGAATTTTATGGTATGAAGTTGAATGTAGATTAATAGAATCGAATTTTAATAAATGGAATGGAATGTTATGTAACAGATAGGGAATAATGTGTTCGAATGCAATGGAAAGTTATGGAATGTAATGAATGTTGTGGAATTGAAAGGAATGTGAAGGAATGGAATGGATGCTGTGGAATGCTGTGGAATGTAGTGTAAAGGAACGGAATGTTGGTAAAGGAATGGACGTTAAAAGAATGGAATGGCATTTGGTAAATTGGAGTGGAATCAATGGAATGGAATGAAATAGAATGTTTTAAATGGACTGGAATGTTGTATAATCGAATGGAATGTTATGGTATGAAGTGCAATGTTGATTAATAGAACCGAATTTTGAAGAATGTTATGGAATGTTTTGAAAAAGAATGGGAATGATGTGTTTAAATGGAATCAAATGTAATGGAAAGGAATGGAATGATTTGGAATGCAATGGAATATTGTGGAATGCAATGGAATGTAGTGGAAAAGAGTAGAACGTTAGGGAATGCAATGGGACGGTTAGGAGTGGAATGGAATTTCGTGGGTTGGAATGAAATCTTATGCATCACAATGAAATAGAATGAATAGGAAAGTAATGTTGTGTAATCGAATGGAATGT
>JAVSCE010013169.1:0-24690 GCA_032199065.1 Smutsia gigantea | reverse complement strand
ACTTGAATGACAGATGAAAAAGGGGTGGGAGAGAGGAATTGGTGATACTCCATTATGAAGTAGGGAAAGTGCCATGTATAGGGCTATTTAAAAGGGAATTTACATTAGTTGTAATTATATATTGCAAACTGGAGAAACCACTGGAAAAAATTTAAAAGTATAGTTGATATTCTAAGAAAGGAGAGAAAGTGGAATTATTCAAAATGTTAAAACCAGAAAAATCAGAAAAAGAGTGGAAAACAAAGAAAAAGGAAAAAGAAAAAAAAACAAAGAACAAATGCAACAAACAGAAAACAATTATACAATGTATCCTTACTCAAAGACTTGTACATGGATGCTCCGAGCAGTTTTATTCATAAAAGTAAAAAACTGGAAACAACCAAAATGTTCAAAGTAGGAGAATGTGAAACAAATGCTCTATTCATAAAATAGAATACTATTCAGCAGTGAAAAGGAACAAGCTGCTAATACATACAATGACAAGGATGAATCTCAAAAAAAAAACTCTTGAAAGTAAAGACAGACACAAAATAGTTCATACTGCATCATTCCATTTACATGAAATGTTAAAACTAGTGAAACTAATTTGTACTACAAAAAACTTCTAAAGTATATGGCTTCATGGGCATTGCCTAGAAAGCAGCATGATATTACTTCTGTAAGAACAATGTATCTTGATGGGGCATGTTATATGGGAATATGTAGGTATTAATACTTATGGAACAGTATACTAAATATTTATGCAATATACTTGTGTAAATGTATCTCAAAGGAGAAAGTAGATCTGGAAACAAATATTGAATTCTAGTTAGTAGGTTTCTGAAAAAAGGTTTTATTGGCTCAATGGATTGAAAATATATTCATAAAATTTATTTTAGTAAGGGTTTGTTACAGCAATCAATACAATGTTATGAGAAACCCCATTTCTCTGTCTTTCCACAGCATTTTCTCATGTTGGCTTTGTTGTTGGTTTCCTTGGGGTAGCCCACTAGCTAGATCAGGTCCTTTTTTTTTTTTTATTTATTTCTGGTATCAAAATGAATACATTAGCTTAAAACCTTATATTTTTATGCCACTCTATCTGGAAAGTAAGGAAAAAAATAAAAGAGAATTTTCTGTTTCATGAAATGCCTAGGAAATACTATTTTACATATCATTGGGTCCAATCTGTTATGCCTACTTTTGGAAGTTGGAATAGGGTCAATAACATAAGATTAAAAAAAAAAGTAAGGGTGAGAAGTGACTGGTGGTTACCATGGGGAAGGGGGTAGGATGGAGGGAGGGGAGGGTGAGGAGGATAAAGAGGCACAAAAAATCTCAATCAGAGTATAAGTTGGTCACAGGGATGGTAGGGCAGCATGGAGAATATAGCCAATTATTCTGTAATGTCTCTATGTTGACAGATAGTAACTGCACTAGTTGGTGTGAGGATTTAATAATGTGATTAACTGTTGAACCACTGTGTTGTATACATGAAACTAACATAAGATCGTATATCTTGACACTCAGGTAAAAAAAAAGAATACGAAATGTTTAAAAACAAAAGAAACAAACAAAAAGTAAGGATAGGAAAGTCCCCCTGAGAAAATTTAGGTTCTAATATCAGAAAGGTAAGAGGTGAAGGCTGAAAGAAGAAATGTTACTTTTCAATAAATTAAGAAGTTAATTTATTGCCTTTCATGCTAAACTCAGAACATGGGTTTTAAATTTTAACAAGTCTAGCATTTTATTCAGCACTTGACTGTAACTAAGATATAGCTTAAAATTCAAGTAACATTGTGACCCAATTAGGTAGTAAATATTGGGCTCATGTTAAAGATTTACAAAGAAGGTGAGTAGCAAGAAAGAAACTATTAAATTATCTTAATTGATCTATATGTTGGCAATGGATTAATAATACGATGATTATCAGGTCAGCTCAGATTCATTTTCCAATTTCCAAAGTAGGTACATTATAATCCTTAAAATAATTGTGAGAGACTATATCAGATCAATGTTAAAATTAATTTCTGAATGTAAAAGTCTATAATATTTATGAGTTGATTTCACTTTGAGAGTTATGAGACCAAATGCAGAATCCTGCCATTTAACATAAATTTGCCTCCTGTATACTTGGGTTACATCTACATAAATCAAATTATACTACGATCAAATAACTACAGCCCAGCAAGTTTGAGTTATTTTGTTTTTTTCCATAACTTCCATCATCATAAGCAATATGTTCTTACTATTTTTCCTACGGAATTTAAGGGAGGATGCTGAAATAATTATTTATTCTTATTATGTTGTGAGAGAACACTTAAAATAGCAGGTACCAGTCAAGATTTTCTGTGACAGAATTTGGTTGCCATTATATTCCATGTGATAGTGAAGAATCAATATAAATTTCAAATCCAATGATAAGGAAAAATATTGGACTTAAAAAGTGGAAGTAGAAGCAAAGTGGTTGGAATAGTTTATTGGCTAGTAGAACAGAGGTATATTTTCATCAATCAGAAGCTAAGTTGGTTAAAAAAAGACATCAAAATTTCTTTCATAAAAGGAAGAGGAACCATGAGACCATAATCAACTGTTTTATAATATGATGCTAATTTCCTGGTTAATTTTCAAGTTGAGCAATTAGTTTTTAAAAACATACTAAATAGTCTCGAAATGACCATAAATTATTTGCAATTTCCTGTCATCAGCTGTTCTAATAAAAGCTGAATATAACTCAATATTCTGTAGAAGACACTGATGTATGTCATTTAACTATTAAAGTCCATTTGGCCTTCTGTACTGTTTCAGAGTTCCTCAGTGGAAAAATATACAAATGACAGCAGAAATTACCTTTGTACCTTCTTCCAAGTTTGCCAGACTCTGCATTTATATTCCTTGCTACGATTCTGCCTATTCTATGGTGTGCACACTTGAATTTGGAAAATAAAAGGGAAAACCATATAGATGCCATAGTAGGACATGTATAGGTTGTCTCCTAGGATCTGTTTCCTGCTTCCCTTTTCCAGAAATCACTCACATTGCCAATCCTCCTGGCCTGCGTGATTCATTCATAGGTGAACGTATTAGGTAAGTCCTGCCAATCAGTATCAGTGGAACTTAATTCTGTGTGTGGGTGCATTTGTGATTGTGTGTTTGTGTACTTGAGGTGTAAGGACTGTGAACTTCCTCCTTGTAGCACAGAAGAGTGTCTTAATCTGTTTGGACTGCTATCACAAACAAGTTGAGCAGCTTATAAACAACAGAATTCATTTTTCACAGTTTTGGAGGCTGGAAATCAGAGATCATAGCTGTGTGGTGTCCCCCTTGTGGGTGGTGGACCATGTATCTTCACATAGTAGAAGGAGCTGTGGAGCTCGGTGGGGTCCCTTTTATGAGAGCACTAATCTCATTTATTAAGGCTCTATGCTTATGACCTAATTTCTCCCAAAGGCCCTATACACTAATATAATTACCTTTGGGAGTTAGGATTCCAACATACGAATTTGAGCATTCAGATCATGCAGAAGCACAGAACCCAGAGGAATATTTGAGAATGGTAATGATCTTAAGCAATGAAGAAAGTTACACTAGGTCTTGGATATATCATTGGCTAAAAAAATAGCTTGTGACTAAATCTAGTCCTGGGTTGTGGGAGTACATGAACCAATTACCCTCCCTGTGGTTTTTTTTTTTTTTTTTGGCTATACCAGTTTGGGTCAGCTTTTCAAATACTTGCAACTAAATGGATTGGTAGATACATATTTTCACAAAGAAATGTTTTCATCATTCTATAGATCATTTTTGTTCATTCTATTAAGGATTTTTTAAACCACAAAAACTCCTATCTTCTGAAATTTAATACTTAATTGAACTGTTTAAGCTTGGGAATAAATGTTTCCTTGCAGGATGTTTAACTGGCTAGTTACAATATCACATTTGAAAAGAGGGAATGTTAGAGGTGGTAGAAATCTTATGAATGATTCCATTCAAATCCCTCATGAAATTGTTTATGGAGGTGGGATCAGAAAAATTAAGTGAATTATACAGGATCATGGAGTGATGGAGCTGGAAACACATGCTGTTGACCCCGACTCAGTTTGCAGCTCTTTTCTCAAGCTACAAACACAGAACCTCATTGCAATGGGTCATTTTGCACAAAGATCAAGAGGTTGATCTTTTTTCACATAAAAGAAGACTCAAAATCAGTCTGAGTTGTAATAACAGCAGGGAATTTAAGAACTTAACATTTTTCTGACCCATTTGGTCACATGTAAGGACGGAGGTTTTAAATGAGCTGATATTTATTCCTTTATAGCTAGCAGTAAGAGTCTCTGATTAATCAAAGTGTCTCTTGAGCTTGGATTCATTTGTTATACTTTCCACTACCAGTCTTAAATTTAGGCCTTTTGAGGTTGATCACTAAGATATCCAAGAGGAGTGAATGTGAAAGATCATGAAAAACCAAATGATCAAGAGAAGATAAAAATTAGAGATCTTCAAGGAAATGAGGACTAAGATGACAGCCATTTTTTACCTTCTGAATATATTTTCTTAGCCCCATGCCCTAACTATAGCCAGCCTCCCTAGTGATAAGAATTTTGGCATTCAGATGATGGAAACAGACTTGAAATCTTTTTGTAGTTTTGAGAATTAAAAAATCGTGTTTAAAGAATTTCTCCCTGAGCACATTTGACATGGAATATTATGTAGGATTCAGTTAAATTAACTACATGTCTGAGACCCAAAACTGAAAGGAAAGGAGGCAAGTTTTGTCATTAGAATTTCTTTAGAGAAAATTTTTGTGGATATATACCATATGAATTAAATGATATATTTAATTGCATGCAACTTTATCAGAAATATAGAGAAAAATAAACACTTGTACAACGATCTCTCAGAACAGCCTTTTTACCCTGTCAACTATATGTACGTAAAAGATTGTACATGCTTTTAGATGACTGATTCATACACTTAGTTATGCATTTGTCTACTGCTGTCTCTGATTACTGTGAGCTCTTTATTCTTTCACTCCTGTGCATACCCTCTTTTTATGTCTACCATGTCCAATAAGGCTCTAGCAATTTCATTGTTCTCATCTCCTTCCACTTTATACTTCATTGACTTTCTCTAGTAACACAATCCTAGTTGCCTCAAACCAACAAAGTTCATTCTTATCCACTCTTGGATCATAGAGTATAACATGGTGACTGGTATATGTTGATTTCTTAATATGTATTGAATGCATTAGTGAAAAAATTAAGGGACAAATATTAGATACTATCTCAGTGTTCCAGGTCTGCCATAACAAAGTAGCACAGACTAAGTAGCTTAAACAGCAGAAATTAATTTTCTTATGGTCCTACAGGGTAGAAGTCTGAAATAAGGTATTGGCAGCGTTAATTTCTTTTGAGGCACATTTCCTTGACTTAGACATGGCCATCTTCTAGTGCCTTCACATGGTCTTTACTCTATGTCTATATGTATTCTAATCTTCTCTTCTTATAAGGACACCAGTCATATTGAATTAGGCCACCATTTTAACCTCATTGTAACTTAAGTACCTCTTTAAAGACCCTATCTCCAAATAAAGGCACATTCTGTGGTACTGGAGAGTAGAACTTCAACATGAATTTTGAGCAGGGACACAATTCGGCTCATAGCGTACATTGTATGTTAGATTGTATATTAGACTAACTATGCCACCTTATAACTCTTTGCCAAGTACTTCTTACCCTCTATCAAAGTAACCATCCTGAATTACTTTATCATGATGCTATAACAAGTCAACAGTGGACACAGAAACCCATCAATACTATCAAACCCATATTCTAATCAATAGAGCCACAGTAGATGATGGCCCAGAGATGCTGACAGATGCATGTGGAACCATTAAAGCATTAAGAGTGTCTGTAAACACAGCATAAAGCATACAAGAGCCAAAGATTCCATTTCTATTTCTAATCTGAGCTGATTTCAGAGAAATCTAACTAGGCCATGGAATAAAAGAAGATATACCTCAACTTCCTTGCTTTATAAAAAAATTAATCTTCAGAGTTATTTAATATCTACAAGAAACTTGAAAGAACCAGATATGTGGTCTATAAAAGTTATTTAAGTTTTTTTGTAACAAGCAGTCTCCAGTGGTGCAATCTGGGGGAAATACATTCCCAGCCCAGGGCAAATAATCTTTGAAGCTGAAATCAGTCAAAAGAGAAATAAAGAACCAGGCTGCCAAGGACCCCACCACACCTCTCCAGTCCCAGTGCATGCTGGTTCCCCACCCACCTTGTAATCACCTATTGATATGGAGATGACTACCTCTCTCCACCCCTTGGAAACACCTATTGATATGGAGATGGACTACATCTCTCCACCCCTTGTAATCACCTATTGATATGGAGATGACTACTTCTCTCCACCCCTTGGAAACACCTATTGATGTGAAGATGCACTAAGGCCAGGAGAGTTACTGAAGGAAATATAAAATATATAAGTATATGTGACAGGTTTTGAGATACATGAACCACCAAATTAAAATTCAATTTGACTTGTTATAAACACCAGATTAACCCTCAATTGCTTTCTACCATCACAAAGGAAGATAACTCAAGACTTCAATTCAAATTCAAGAAATAGAATTTGTATTTTTGAGGTAATTAATTCTAAAAAAACTTTGGAAGAGAGATAGAGATGAATAAGGTAGGAATGATGTCAGTGACTCCTGGCAGGTGATTGATGGGGAGTGGGGAGAGGGAAGGAAATCCAAGTGGAAACAGCAGAAAAGGAAAAGCACTTTATAAATCTTGGATAATTACTTATGAGAAATGCAGATGATAGACATAAAAGTCAAATATTATCATGTCTTTCTCAAATGGATTTTATTAATACATGTTGATATTAATCCACCAAGCATCTTAGAATGCCACTATTTACTGCTACTTTAAAAAAGAATCTGCTGTCTTCTTGTAGAATGTTTTAAGATTACCCATTTTTTATAGGTAAGCACAGATTTTTCAGACCTTTACTGAAACAAAATATTTGAGGTATAGTCTAATTCATATCCTTTGTATCCTCTAATACAAAGAGAATCTCAAACAAAAATAGTCTGAGTGCCATAATTAACTCTCACGACTCAAATATTTTTCTGTTCTTATCATAGTGCAGCACAAATCCCATCCTGTCCCCAATAGGTCCAGTTTGCTGGACCACAATTATGACTACTATGAATGAGTCTACCAAAATCTTTTGCTTACAAAATTTTGTAAATGTAATCTTTTGGAAATGTTCTGTTTTCTTTCATTTGTTTTCAATTTTATAATATAAACCAATGAAAACTAAGATTCAAAATGAATAAGGCTTTTTGGACAATACTGGTAGATCATTAATATCACAAAACAAAAGGGGAACTACTATTTTTTAAGACCTGCTATACCTAAACATGGAGATTCATTTAGGAAGTAATTATTCAGTACTGTGTAGCTTTTGAAGGAGATTAAGTGAGGAGAAACAACACAAGCAAATTCCATTTATGGAATTTCTCAAGCTTCTGTTATAGGGGAGGCATCTATTTTATATGTATAACCTAAGGATGCACAAATCTTCCAGGCTTCTAGAATCATACTTTTAAAAAAATTCTTAACAGCTTACCAAGACTCATCTATGCTGTGGGAAGATAAACAACCTTCTCAGTATTTCTACAGGTTCCAAGACAAAGAACAGGAGGACAGACGGGCACATCAATCTCTGTTCTCCTGGCTTCTCTAGTTACCTCTTAAAATTTCTGCTCCTGGTGAATTATTGATTTAATTTACATTTTGTCCCTGATTATCCTCTCTCCTCATTTTCCCTTATCTTTTAGTCCATGAAGCATGCTGTTTAAGGCATTTGAGTAGACAGAAAATTGTACTGAAGGATCAAAATAACCAGGCATGATTATGACAACACAGGGCAGCAAAAGCTTAATACTTAATCTTGAAATCTTGAATCTATTGGGTTTAATATCCTTCAGTCACTCTGCTATTGGAATTTCTTACTGGAAATACTGCACTTTGGCCTACACTGTGGGAAATTTAACTATCTTCTTTGCCTTTTTATCCAGACTCTTCTCTGATTGTTTTGTTACTTCCAGAATCCTTCATTTTTGTTGCTTTGTCTTTTAAATTCCAAATACTGTATCACATTAAACTATTATCTGTGTTCATAATTTAGGAAATACCATAATATCATAAATACCATAAGTCTTATCATAAATAGCCATTATGGTATATTCCCTCTTAAAACTATTTCCTATGTTGTCCTCATATTTCCTCAGAATATTTAATCAGTAGCATTCTTTCTTTTTCTTTTTGAATAGCAAATTTTATTTTCCTGTTAAAGTGTCCTAATACTTTAAATCCTCAACCACATTATCAAATCATTATTCGATTTTAAAAGTATTACACATTAGAGAGTATAAACAAATTACCCAAGGTCATACATTTAATAAGTTGCAGAATATAAGATTCATATCACATTTGTTTGATTATAGAGCCTCTGCCCTTGACAGCGTAGTGTTCGGCTATACTTACTGCATAAAATTTTGAAGTGTATGTGTGTAGTTATAGCTCCTTTAACATTCATAAACCAAGTATCTTCGGAGAGGATAACTGGCTTTGGTGAGAAATGTGCATAAGTTGGTATCAGTTTTTAATGTTAATCCTTTTCTTAAAAATGAAACCTGCTTTGATTTTATGTAAAACATTAGCAGCATAAAACTATAACTTTGACCTGACAATATAATCAATTATGCACAAGAAAACCTAGAAGGTGTAAAGGTGCAAAAATTAGAATCTTAAGTGGCAGCTCCAAAAGTTCAGAACTAATCAACAGAAAAAAGAAAAACAAGATAACCCCTTGCCCGAGCCCTAACTCAGCTTCTCATTATTGACTGGGACACTCTGCAGATTAAACTGCTATTTGAGCAATTCACTGAGCCTGGGGTGAACTCAAACCTTCTCTAGTTCACACAGTTCTGCTTTCCCAGTTACTGTGTCAAGGAAGCTGGCAGTCTCAATGATGTTACTTTACAGACTCCTTGGCAAAATAGAATGTCGAAAATCTACCCAGCGAAAAGTAAACCCCCCAAAGTTCGCTGTCCTTGGGTCAAAGAACATAAAATGCCCTCTTTGATCTTGTATTGTTTGAGATGCATCTGTGCATACAAACTCTTCAGAGAGAGTAAATTACAGGCAATAGGAATTAGAAATACAGCCCTTTATTTCAGCTCAGGCCAGGGCTTTATACAATAAAAACCAGATAGGCTAACACATAAAATATTCCTCCCAAATTCATTGGTTACATCTACAATAATAGTTCACTTATTTAACACCCTTGTGGAGCTTGGCACATTTGACTTAGATATTATTAATAAGAAAAGGGAGAAAAATAAAGTACCATCTCCAAAGTTATATACAAATAGTTCCCAATTTTTCTAATATTGGGTTGATTTTCAGAATGCAATATTGCAAATTTATAGAAATTGTATAGGAACTATGTATAGAAGCCATGTGTATAGAAACTATGACATTCATCCCTATTGAAAAGGACAATTATTATTAACCACTGTACATGGGTTGTTTCTTACCTTTTTCATCTAGTGCTCATGCTGTTCAACTTGTATGTAGTGGAATCTTACTCTTTATATATTTTAAATTATTAATTACAATTCAAATCTAGTGCAGGGTTATTCATGCACATTGTTGAAAGCTGATTACGGCATTGTTACGGGGGAAACAATTAGTACTGTAACATCAGTACCACTGTCTTCTATCCTATTTTTTCACAAGTAAATTAAAATAGTGTTTAATTATGATTTTTTCAGTATTCATTTTCTGGTTTAATAAGGTTTCCTGATAGATACTGTACTGATTATATGTGCATGATAAATGTTGAATAGCAGAAAACGAACTTAGTTATAAGCATTCTGTTTTTTAATCTCAATAGGAAAAAGTGCATTTATTATTATTATTTTTTATTTTCCTGTTTTGTATTATTTATGTATGGGAACAAAAAATGTGTAGATTTCTTGGTAATACCTTCTTTTTATATAAAGAGAAAAAGTGGATTAGATATATCCATTTAGACATTGTAATGTACATGGTCATTTGTGGTGTACAGGTTATTATTTCCAAATGCAAAGAAATTTCTATGTCTCCTTTTCAAAACTTTAGTATAACAATTGAGATGTCAGGAGGGGCTGCTGGTTATATAGAGTTAGAGATGGTGAATTCTAATCCTGACTTCCTTTGGAAATAGGAATGAGCCCTGGTGATTATCAAGTCAGCAGCAAGCCTGTCCCTGGCAGAGCCTCTTGACAAAAGTAGTTGAAAGTGTGTGAACAGCAATTAATCACCCCGTTACTTACTTGCCCTGATCTGAATTTAATTAAATACAGTTCACATGTCTGTACCTTCTCTTTTCATGTCTTCAGAGGTCCTAAACTATTTGAGTTAGCAACTTGCCAAGGAGGAAAATTATTCTAGGGGAAAAGAAGCAGTGGGGTCCTTATTATTAAAAATGACACAAAGAATCAGTACAAAGAGCAGTAGGACCAGTAAGTACATAGTATTTTAACTTTGGGCAAACTTATAACTCTTTAAATGGCCTCCCATTATAGGAATGAAATGGTGGGGTTTCCCAAAATGATTAATATTGTACACATAATGAATTTTTAAGGAAATTATACAACTTCATATTCTGAAAAACAGCAGCTAAGGCCACCTTAAGAAAGTGAGGAAAGATAATATTAGATTCAACAAGTTAGATTTTATATAAACTACTTGAAAGCAAGATACCATAGTTCTTAACCAATATCTGTCCTGCAAATATAGCATTAAAACTGTTGATTCTTTTTCTAGTTAAGTCCTGTATTGAGATAACAATAATGGTTTTGGATTTATAAAGTTTCTCCCAGTGAAGTAACTGAATATTTTTAATTAGGCAAATGTCAAGAAATGTAAAGACTTTTTTTAATTTGACAAATTTACCATATTTTCCCATGCATAAGTGTGTCTATTGTTTTCAGATTCAATAACTGTGAAAGAGGATTTAGAGAAATAAGATAATACACATTTGTATATAATTATGTTATCCATTTCACTATAAATCATCCCTCCTGCCAACCTTTTATTTATTGGAAAAAGTCTGAGCTATGTTATAGGCATTCTAAATACATTCAGTCTGTCTTCAAAATTATTATTTAATATATTTAGTTCAATATATATTCATTTAGCAAAAACTCCTCCACTGCTGTGTTGGCTTCTAGAGGGGATTCAAAGAAAGTATACAATTTATGCTCTTAAGAAGGTAGCACTTAATGTTAGGAAAGTCCATAAAACAAGAACATCATACATAAAGCACATGGATGAGAAAGGGCATTCAGAAAGGGAGAAGCTTAATATGGTGTAGATTTTTCAGAGGAGACAGGAATCATCAACTCCATTGATGGGAGCAAGTATAGGTGATGTAGTTTACCATTTGGGAATAGAATCAGGTTAATCACTCAGCGATGTGTTTTTGAGAAATGCTCAGAGTTCTGCATTATGGAATGTAACCCAAGAAACATCCATTTCTATCTGCCCTTCCTTTCATTAACTCCCACCTCCCTTGGATGTATGACAGAAAGAAGATGTTTTGACCTTGGACTATTTTTTAACATCAGTGTTCTCCATTTCACCCAGCTCTGCCCTGTGTCCCTACTCATTATTCTGGAATAGCTGAGCACAGCCACCTACACAGGGCCTGTGCCTTGTCAGTGGAACATGTGGACTGGACTTGTCTTTCTTTTATTGATTTGCACGTGGCTCCACAGGACTACTTCTAAAGGCTTTATGTGTGTATTTGAATTTCTTTAGGTGTTTTATCTCCTATGATATAATTCCATGCAATTTCTCCAAGCTTTCAGTACATTTGTGTCATCAATATGACTTTTTCTATGTCCACTGAGACTTAACTAAGACATTTGACTATCTTTAGGGGGGTCCTCTTGTGGGTGTCCCTGCCTCCCTTGTTGGATTTTTGTTCTCTCTCTCAATCTACTCCATCTCCCAGTCTCCCTCATGAGAATTGCCACCCACCTGTCAATAATTCAGAACATTCAATTACATTATAGATTTGAATTTTCAGTTTGGAATAATTCCCCAGTATGTATTTGTTGGTAAGATGGGGAAGACAGGAGGAATGGTTGGGGAGATCTATGAAAAGAAAGGGCTTTAGCATGATATTCAGTAATGTCTGTTGACAACCTTAGTCACCAAGATAAATAAAATCTGTTCCAATCTTTTTCTTTCTGCACCAATCTATTACTCTGAATTGTGAGACTGTCAGTGATTGTTGCTTTTTTTCTATTACTCAATGCAGAACTCTTGCATATACACATACACATGCTTTTCTAAACATTAACTCTGATTCTCCAAAATATCACAGTATAAACTCTGAAAGAGGAGCAAATGTTCTTTGTCTCTCAGTTTGCTAGACATTTATCTTTCACAGAAAAGTTAATATTTTAATGCTGGACATATACACATTAGTTCTCTTTCATCTTCTCCCTTCTAACTAGGCTATTTATATTTGAGCTAAGGAGAGGGTGAGATCTTTGCTTCCATTTACAAGAATATCCAGCTTCCTAGTTTAGTACTTTTCTCCATTAAAATTCTAAAGTTTGGACATTTTTTTTTCCAGAAAATTTTATCCTATTTTATTTTGAATGAAGCTTTTAAAAATTATTCTGGAAAAGACATCCATGGTTTAGTTGCCTATCAATTATCTATTTGTTCCTCCCTTTCTCTTGCTTAAAGTATCCTTGTTTCCTTTAGAGTGACCATGTGGAAATCTGTCGGTGTTCTGTCTTGACTGATTTCCCATTTTTCCACCTTTTCCTTTAGTTATAGGCGGTTCTAGCCACTGAGATCTAAATGAAAGTTTACTATAATTATTTCTGGGGACATTTCCTGATAAATGGGACCTATATGGCTGATGTTTTCCTTCCTGCTTTGGTGTAGCCAGTCAATGAAATGATTCCAGAAAAACCTGTTGATCACCCTGTAGTAAGAGAGAATACCTCTTTGAGAGATTCTTAGTAATGTCTCAGAAGGGGAAGGTGAGAAGAGGATATTTTTAGAGTTTTAAGTGCTGAAACAGCAGAGTATATGACATGAAAATTTTAGATTGATGAATCCCAGAAGGTGAGTCTTGAACTCCTGAAACAACTAGTTAACTTATTTTTGCCTAGTCCCAATATAATTTACACAGAAATGGGAATATATGCTTCCTCCTAGAATTGAGTAGCATAAAAAAAGGAAAGCATAGTTATTCTCAGAATCGTTAGTGTAAGATAGGAACACAAGTTGACTGAGTTGCCGCCACCTTAGTGACATGTTTGCAGATGCATCAGAATGAGGGATCGCACAAGGGAAGGACCAATAGAATCTTAGAGACAACTGCCCAAAAATGTTCTGTCACTGAACCAGCGGTACCATCTTTCCATCCTGGAGTTCTTGTTGTCTGATACAGAAAAACTCTAATTTATCTAAGCCACTACTTACGGCTTTCTATTATTCATAACTGAATATATTCCTAGCTAATATATGCAAGACCAAGCATATGACTTAAAAAAGAAATACTAAGAATGTTTATTATTTTAAGTGTCCTTTTAAAAACAACTGATTTTTTAAAAATACATCTTGAATATTTCTATGACAAAATATGTAGAAAGACTTAAGTATCTCACATATAAGATATCACTCTTCATTACTCAGATTCTTTGCAAGATAATCACACCATCATGAGTCTAATGCTCCTGTGTAAGAAACAAACAATCACCTTAAATAAATGAGTTTCAGGAGTGTTGTAATAAATTCAGAAAGATAAGGTTTGTTTTGAGGTTAAGGTTCATTTACATTCTACTTATAGTTTTGCTTTCATATTCTCACATTCAATCAATTAAGTTCAATGTTTATTTTATGTTAAATAAGCATTGGGTTGTTTGGCTAAATATCCCAAGTACTATAAGGAATGTAATAGTATTACGTTTCAGAGTAAGGCTCTCCAAGGAAGAAAGCATAAATTATCTCTAGTTGCATCCCCTCAAACTAGCAGAGAGGTTAGCACATTATAGAATTTTAACTAATATGTATTTGTTGGTTGAATAAATAAAATATTAATAAGTGAATGATAAAAAAAAGGCCATATCTCCTATTCATTTCCTAACTCTCCTTGTCCACAGACAAAAAGAATTCTCATAATAGATCATTAATGGCCCTTTGTTCCTCCAGAGCTAATCTACCATCATGGCCCAGGGTTTGGTTAGAAGGTACTTCCCCTTGTAAGTAAATGTGCCTCCTTATTATTTAGGAGGCCCTGCCCCTGGGAGGCATGTGTTATTGCAGGCCCAAGTCCAGGGCTGGCTGCATGGGCATGTGACCAGTACCTTCTGCAGAGGGCCTGGTGCCCAGAACGGGGCCTTGTGTGTTGGGGTTTAATGTTGTATGGCCATTGTGTTAAAATTCTTAAAAAGTTTCATCTTTGAATTTGGGTTTTATAAGTGGAGTCTAGGCCAAGGGGCTTGTAGCTTCGGTTCACATGTGGTCCTGCATGCCACTGTCTCACTTCCCTGTGACAAATTTTTGGCTATGTGCTCCCCAGCTCCTTAAAGAGGAGAGCAAAGGTTTCTCTGAAGATGAAATCTTACCTATGGATAGCAGTCTCACCCTGTGCTCTGGAGTCCTTGGCCTGTCCTTCCTCATGGCCCACCCTACGGATTTCAAACTTGCCTTTCTAGCTCACACAATCATGTTATATTATCTTTTAATATATAGCTCCAACTGATTCTGTTTCTTTAGCTGAACTCTGACACAATACACTTAACTCTATGATATAAACAGAATCAGTTCAATGGAAAGGAGAATTAAGCTAAAGATTCATTTTAGAACAATATTAACAATGGACATGTATTATTTGTTTAAAAATTAAAAGCTCCTTAACTATAAGGGAAATGAAAATTAAAACCACGATGAGATATCACCTCACACCAGTTAGGATGGCCAACATCCAAAAGGCAAGGAACAACAAATGCTGGTGAGGATGCAGAGAAAGGGGAACCCTCCTACGCTGCTGGTGGAAATGTAAATTAGTTCAACCATTGTGGAAAGCAGTGTGGAGGTTCCTCAAAAAACTAAAAATAGAAATACCATTTGACCCAGGAATTCCACTCCAAGGAATTTATCCAAAGAAAACAAGATCTCAGATTCAAAAAGACATGCAACCCTCTGTTTATCGCCACACTATTTACAATAGCCAAGATATGGAAGCAACCTAAGGGTCCATCAGTAGATGAATGGATAAAGAAGATGTGGTACATAGATACAATGGAATATTATTCAGCCATAAGAATAAAACAAATCCTACCATTTGCAACAACATGGATGGAGCTAGAGGGTATTATGCTCAGTGAAATATGCCAGGCACATAAAGATAAGCACCAAATTATTTTATTCATTTGTGGAGTATAACAACAAAGCAAAACTGAAGGAACAAAACAGAAGCAGACTCCTAGATTCCAAGAAGGGACTAGCAGTTACCAAAGGGGAGGGATTGGGGAGGGTGGGGAAAGAGGAAAGGAGAAGGGGATTAAGAGGCATTATGATTAACACACATGATGTAGTGGGGTCACGGGGAAGGCAGTATAGCACAGAGAAGACAAGTAGTGACTCTATAGCATCTTACTACACTGATGGACAGTGACTGCAATGGGGTGCAGGGGGATCTTGATAATATGGGTGAATGTTGTGACCACAATGTTGTCATGGGAAACCTTCATTAAATTGTATATCAATGATACCTTAATAAAAAAAAATTAAAAGCGCCTTCTTAACTTTGAAAAAAAGATTCTGTTTCTTGACTTTTTTTTCCTTTCCAAGTGAATCTGTGTTTTAATTTCTTAAATTAAATTTAATATATCAGGGTGAGAATATTGTGAAAATTCACACTTGCCAGAGGCCTCCTACTTTACCATTCTCATATTTTGTAGTGTCTCTACCTCCAGAAAAAAGTGTGCTTTAAAAATATTACTTATTAGATAGATTACCATGTGTGTAATTTGTAATTTTGTAAGTCAGAAGCCTTGTGAATTTACTACATGTCTAGATGTAGAATTTCACCAGTCTAAATCACCTAAGATTCAGAAAAAGAATGGGCTAGTAAAAATGATAAACATATGTTGGAAAAAGATGTACCAGAAATAATCCCTGGTAATAAATAAGGATTAACCAAATGTACAGAGAAGAAAAGAGGAGTAGCTTGTCATATCGTGGAAAATAGAAATCCTACCTTAGGCAGATGGTGAAATTTGGAAGTGATCTGAGAGGACTCCAAATAACCCAAAAGGTATTCAGAATAGGCAACGTATATGTCACAAGGTCCCAAACGAAAATGTATGTTCCACTACTCATAAAATAGCTCCTGGAGCCGTGACTTGGAATTTAGTCATCATTATTTTATACATAGATCGAAGAAACTGGCCAGGTTTTCCTGCTCAGAGTAGATTTAAATTAGATTCAGTTTCTGAGAAATTTGAGGGTTGTTGCTAGAGGAAAGTGTGAGATATAAATGAGAAGTGACAGCCCTGATAGGAATAGACAGAAAAAAAGATTTGCAAAAGCGGATATAAGAATTCCAAAAATTAAAGCAGTCCGGCATCATTTGGTACAGTTTGGAAACCTGGAGGGCACCACTGTTATAACTTGCTGTAATAACTCATGTTCTAAACATCCACCTTAACCATTAAAAGAATCTTTAGTTATAATTTATTGATGTGAACAGGACAAAAAGGAAAAGAGGAATATATTTAGAAGGAATTCCAACATTTAGGGGAGATATTCAATCAGTATGCACCAGGACAGCTGAATTGCCTGCTAAAAATATCTAAACACTGATGCACTGGTTATTATGTAATTGCCCTGTGTCCCCCACCCACAGGTGATGCCAGACTGCTCCACAATTCAACAACTGTAGGAATGAGGGCTGGCAGAACTGGGGGCTAAAGTACTACTGCTCCAGGACTTTGGAAACTATCTGTTTGTTTCCCATGCTATTGCTAAATATGTTGCATGTTGCATTCATATTGGTGCAAATATTTACTAAAGAAAACATTTTCACCTTAATTTGTGATATATATGACTTTCAGAAGGAATAAGAGTGCCAGGGAGTAAATCAGTCTATGAACAGTGGCATATTCTCTGAGCAGAGCACATGGTCACTGAGGAAATGATTGGCTACCTCACTTGACACTGTAATGTATTCACAATAATTAATTAGCTGCTCTTGATCTGATTTCAAACTCATGGAATCAAACTTCTGATTATAAATGGACTATTCCAGTGTTATACCTACAAGGAGAATAAACTGTCCAAAAGAGAGAACTCTTAAGTCCCCTTGGAAGTTATATTTCAGTTACAAATTAATAAATTAACTTTCTGGTTTTATATTTCCTATGAGCTTAGTTAATTAGGGCAAGTCTTGAGTGTTTCTTAGTAACATGAGAATTACGTGGATTTGAAAAATCAGTTTTCCAAAGCTGGGGTGCATTCCCTTAGTTAACAAGATTTCAGGGGGCCTTGGAAATTAGTCATCATGTCACCCCAGGAAACATTCCTGTGTGATGATGCACAGGTTTATGTCTTTATTACTACTGCAAACTTTTACATGGTTACTTTGTATAATTAGAAAGAACATCCTAAAGTAGTCTATCTTTAAGCAGTACTTAAATTCAGTGATTACAAATTTGTGTTCAAGTAATCATGAAAAAATATTGACTTATTTGTATTGCACCAATAGATTTGTTTTATGTTAAATTTTCTAGAATAAAATAAATATATAATGGGTATTTACTTATATATTAATTTTATATTTATTTAATCAATCAGAAAAGCATTCTAGTTCTTTAGCAAATAGACAAGTTGTACAGTTTCAACTGAACATTGGACAAGATACTTTATTTCTCTGGAGTTCTATCCTTTCATCTGTAAAACGAAGTCCTCTATTTGTAGACTACAGTCCATTTCATATCTAACAATTCATGGATCTTGAGAGGCCAGCCAGTCCATTTTTCTCATTTAACAGATGAAATGAAACCTAGAGATGAAATGACTTGCTTAGGGTCACACAACTGGTTAGTGTCTAAACTGGAAACAAATCAGGTTTTTGAATCCCAGTCCAGTCCTCTGTTCTGTAACTGCTATTACCACAAACTCTATGGATGGTGGCAATCCATGGAAGAATACTTTTTCCACTGTCAATGAAGAAAGAAAAGTCTGTGATTTAAGAAGAATATGATTTTCTCACTTGAATGCATCTCCACTCTAAAAAATATATTCTGGAGTTAAGTCAAAGAATTAATCATGCATTATATAAGAATTAATTATTGCACATTATATAAGAGCTTTATAGAAGTCAATTAGACCTGAAAATAAAACAAAATTCTAGGCAAGATCATCTGAATTGCCTTTTTTTCTCTTAAAATCACTGAAGCAAAATCGCATTCCAATTCAAGTGTTCTGAGAGTCTCTAGAGCCTATCACACTTTCCCACAGCATTATTGGTTTCTTCCTCACTTCTAGCAAAGGAAATCTCATATGTGTTTCTGTAACTCCTGAGAGATCACTGAAATTTCAAATGCCATTATTTTCTAGGTAAGAGAATAAGAAAACGCACTTAAAAAATGTCTCAAATCCAAAACCAGGACTTCAGTTTTTTAATTAAAAAGGCATAGCTTATTTAAGAGAATTAACAAAATAGTTTATTTAAAATACCGTGTTACAAACAGAAAAATAAATGCAAGAGAAAACTTCAGCCCCCCAACTCGTGTTGTTTGATGTGTAACTTTTTAATTCCACAGCTAGTTGGCCTCTCAATAATTATTTCAATAAAGATTTCCATCAGATTTGCCTTTATTTCTGATTCACTCAATAAATCTTTGTCCCTACATCTGTGAAGTTTTTTCAGTTCTCCAGCACAAAGAATGCACAGAACAGGGTTTAGTATTAATGAATCCTTTACTCTAAACCTGAAGGATAAGCATTGTAAACTTCTTCCTTATTATTACAATGTCATAAATGTGACCAAAAGAAGGAGATGTTTACCATCTAAAAACTGAAGCATATTTTATTTCAAAATTAGTCCTCACCAATATTTGGCTGATAAATGTGACTTGGTGCAGGAACCTTATTTTTAGTGGAGTACTGCTATAACATCATTGTGGTAAAAGCTGGTTATTCTAAATGGTTGGAGAAAAGGAGGTTACTGTGTCCAGGAGCTATCCTAGACTTTTCAGCTTTATTACTTATTTTTACAACCAGCCTGTGAAACAGGTATTTATTATGATCTCCACCTCATAGATGGGTCAACCAGGGCTCAAATAATTTAATTTGCTTGAATTTTCAGAGCAAGTTTTTGTCAGAGTTGAGATTTGAATTTATTTCAAATAAACTACATATTGCATATTACACATTCTGTGATTTCTCTAGATAATAATCACCAAATATTACCTTAAAAGATAATAATTCTATTAGTAGTAGTAACCAGTAAATATTAAATAATTCATATAGGCCAAACACACAAAAACCGTATCAGTAGGTATTACTATCATCCCATTTTCTGATGAGAAAACTGGCATCAGTTAGTGATTGACAATGTTGAGACTTGAAGGGTAGTAGCCCGGCTTTAGAATTGATTGCTCCTAAAAGTCTAGATTTAGTGCTATCCAGTTAGGGGACATACTTTCAAAGTATATGCATATTTAAAACTAAAATTTTAATGAGAATGATATTTCTTTGGCCATTTCAGAGCAAACTTCAAATTATGCTTCAAGGTCATTATTTCTAATATCACAGTGAACATAATCATTATGAAATGCCAGCGCTGGAAACAGGCCAACAGGTCAGTCAATATTAGCTCCATTATGTGTTATTTTTCAATTAGTTTCCTTCAACACAAATTCCCATGACAAGCTTATTTATTTATTTATTTTTCATATCAAAGAATATATAAAATATATTATGTTGTTTAAACCAGATCAATTTGGATTTAAACCCTGTAACAGTGCTGGTGAATGTTTCAGGTGTTTGGATGATTTGGAGGTTTTGGCAGAGGGAAAGGGTAGCGGAAGGAAAATGTGGTATATTCAAGGGTATTTCACATTTCATGAGTATCCATTGTTTTATCATAGCTTTGTGTTTCCCTGGATATGTGTTCCATGAATTTTTTTTCTTTTCGTGCATATGTGTAACTAGGGATACGAGAAACCAAGGCAACACTGTTGTACTCAAAGAAAGGAGGTTGAATGTAGGAATAGGCTGGTCTCTTAAATAAACCAGTCCTGTGGTGGGATGGAAGGTGGGCCTTTCCTTCTGCCATGTATCATTATTTCTGTCATGGTGGTTTTTCTTTAAAATCTACTCAAAAGCATTTACAAAATTGAGAAAGTTTTGGAAGTTGTTTACAGAGGCCCATCAATTCTGAAATCCCTGAGAGAAATTAAAATTCAGTTGATTTATGAAATGTAAAGCTACTAAACCATCAGAGACAATTATTATTTGTAAAATCTCACCTAGACTAAATACACTATGAAGTTGTAAAAACAATTTTGCAAGAATAATGTTACCAATTTCACAAAAGGGCAAAAACATCACCATTCTTTTCATAGGCTGTCATGATGTCCCCCTTTATGAAAATTGCTTTTTTATTAGATGACAGTTACTGTGTGTTGGAATAAGAAAAAAATAGATGGTGAATGAAATTAGAGGTGAACAGTACCTACTTATGTATTTGTCCTCTTCTGATTCTTAATCATGAACTGTGTGGAGAGGGTGGTCCTAGGCAACATTTCAAAGGAGATGAAATTTGTCTTCATCTCCTCTCTTACTTTCTCTTCCCTTGTTTCTTTTTTTTTTTTTAACTCAAAGACAACTGTGGCTAAATAGTAAGAGTTCTAGATCTGAAGTTGGGAGGGTGGGTTTTGACAATTCATTGTTGCTTGTATGATGATCCAGTGAAATTATATTAGAATACATGCCTGTGACATTGAAGAAGTGTGAAGACTAGTGAATTTAGCGTATCAGGTGCTTTCTCCTTCCTCTCATTGCTCCTATGTCACCCCTTACTGTGGTGCTTACCTGATCTTACAAGTCCTGGAATCACTCCTGTTTTTAAACTTTGTCTCTATCCTAATAAAGCCCCATGAGATGATAACTGCTTTAAACTCTGACCATTAAGTCATCAATCTGTGCAGAATCTGATCATCTGTTGCCCTCTTGTCTCATGCTACCTGGATAAATTGTTACACATGTCTTACATTTCTTGTCTATTCTCCTATTATGTCTACTTCCCCCCCCCAAATTTGTTTTAGATGGTAACTTCAATGACCACCCTTTTCTTATGTACAGGCAATGTTTTCCAATGATTTCTAAATCATTTTTACAGTAATATCACTTGCAAAGTGTTTTTTTTGTTACTGTTTTTATTACTAATATCTCAGTTCTCCTCAGTGAACTGTGACATGAGGTAACTTCACAGTCTGTTTTTTGTTTTTGTTTTTGTTTTTTTTTAACAGACTCTTCAGCAAACATGAAGGATCCATACATTCCATGTTTTAAGGAATGAAACTGGCTTAAAGTCTGACAGGCTGGGGTGACACTGAACTGTGTGACCTTGAGCATAAAAATTAACCTTTCTGAGCTTCAATTATTATAATTATTTTACATTCTAATAATGAGAATAATAATAGTACTTATCCCATATTATTTAGAGAATTAAGAAAAGCAAACAAAAAAGTAATATGTTTCCAAAGTGCTTTATATGCAATAGATAAAAAATGCATAATCAACATCGAGCACCTGAGCTTTGACCCTGTCCTAAGCCCTTCACATGTATTCTGGTTTAGTCCTCACAAAATTCCAATGAAGTTATGGAGAGAAAGGTCTTTGGTCACCAATGACGGCAGGCCTCTTTCCTCATCTTCTTCCAGTGGTGAGGCAGGGAGGTTGGTCAGTTGGACCCAGTCACCTCATGCAAGGAGAACAAAGTCTCAAACTGATACAAAAGCATTAATGTCCCAACTCCCTCGGTGAACTCTGAGGGGTCTCAGGAACCTTAGGCCAGAAAGGCCTTTTGTTGCATAGAACACTATGTGTACTTTACCCGCTTCTGCTCCAACCAACCTACACGCATGTAACTAATGCAGGGTGGGATTCCTTCCACTAGAGGGCTCTTCACAGCCCGCCAGCACTATGGTCCTGGAGGACTTTGGAGGAACAAAAAGGGGGTGTAGTTAGAGAAGTGGTTAGAGGGATTCCTGTCTTTCCCCACTTCTTCTAAAATGCCCTCAAGAAATGTAATTCTGCAGTAGGACAGGACACCCCACCTACACAACAGAAGTGGATGCTGGACTAACAGTGAATTTACAGGAGAGAAACTGAGGTGAAAAGAAGTCAAATAACATCCCATATAAAACAGCTAGGAAGTGACCCTGCAAGCAGATGGCTCTAGACCCTGTGGCTCCTGTCAACACAATGACAAAACATTATTGCTATTTTTCAGACATTATGGGAAGCTTGAGGTAAATGTTTTTGGATATTGGATCTTAAAACTTCCTTCAAATCATGCTATAATATGAAGAAAAAGACACTTTCATATGATTACATAAGTTAGTACACTTTTGGGGTATGTTAATTTTGTAAATTTAATACTAATTGTTCTACATTTTTATGACTTTGGAGATCATGTAGTATTTTTTTTTAAAGATAGGTTGCTTCAGTGAAAGGAATATTTTTCTCATCTATAAAATAATGTAAGTGATTTAAATAATTCTCTCCCCAAAGAACAGACTATATACTAATTGACAGGGTGGAGGTAGGAATGGGAGGGGAAGGAAGTGATGTAAGGTGAACCAACATTGTTTGTATTTCTAGTTTCTGAATATCTGACCACCCAGCCATCAAGGTGAGTACCACCAGGCACAGTCACTCATACCTACCCTCCACCGACAGGGAACAATGCAGGTCAGGGGGACTCTTGATCTTTTTCTAGGCTGGCAGGGCTGGGAATTTCAGTAAACTGGCCTTTTAAGGCAGTGTCTGAGGAGAACTGGATGCATGGGCAAAGCAGGTAGGGTAGGGTGAGCTGAACATTCATGGGGAAACAGAATCCTATCTTTAGCCTCCTTGTCTGACTCAATTTCCTGAGACAGGCAGCTCAGTGTTGAAAGAACATTCTAGAATGGACTGGAGTCTTGGTTCAGTTGTTGCTGGCTATCTGTATTGGGCGGGTCACTTCAACTACTCCAGATATTTTTTTTCTTTTCATTAATTGGAAAATGTGTATTTTATAATTTTACAATGTGGACCTCATCAAGTTAGTGAAATGTGAAGGGTATTTTATAGAGACCACTTAGTGAATAGTGTCTGTTCTTTTTACTGTGATTTACATGGTACACAGATAACTTGAGAGTGGGTCCTTGAACTTTACTCATTCATTAAATTATTCTAAAAACATACTCTTTTCAGAAGAAACTGACTATAAATTTACCAGATAACTCATTGAAGACAGGATTAAACATTGTGAAGAAAAATGTGAATGTATAATCATTTCCATAAGTATTTCCTGAAACAGCATGGCAGTGTGGGAGAGAATAAACCTAGTGTTCTCCTTACAGTGCAGACATTAGCAAATTCAGAACAACTTCTAGAGATGGCATTAGAGATCTTGAAACTGCAAAATAACTTGCATCGTAGCATTAGGAACAAATATTAATGCCCAGACATTTCAGAAGAAAGTTCTTATATTTCATCTGTCTTTTCTGACCACATATACTTATGCATTAGGATTCTCAGTGGAAGCAAACATCACAACTAAAACATGAAAATTAGCATGGTCCAATCTCTTTTCTATGTTAAGCAAAATGCCATTGAGATGACTACCCCTTTATTAGGAATAAATCATAGATACTTGTATGCTCATTGAATAATTTACTTTTGCTTATCTATTTTTAAACTATTTGGTTTAGTATCACTAATAATCATTACTTTTTAAAATTAAGTAATTTAGAGTTATCTTCACTTTAATACAAGAGATTTTTTTTTCCATCTACAGGGATCACATAAAATTTTCTCTGCAAGTAAAATAAGGATATTAAGGACATACTAATGGAGGTGATACATGGTAGAGAGAAGAGGTTCACTCATTAATGTAGTATGAGCATGTACAGGAAAAGCAGGACCTGACAACCACTCATTTTAATAGCCCAAGGATTTTAGAATAGGGCCATTATGTAGGTTGGGGAACAATGGAACATAGTCCCCACACCTGGATCCCTGAAGGTGCTGGATAACTTCTTTTCTTAACTATTTCCTATTGTAATGAGGATAATGATGAATTAGGTCAGTGGTTCTCAAAGTGTGACTTCAGAACCACCAGCATCAGCAACATCTGGGAACTTGTTAAAAATGCAAATTCTCAGACTCCACCTGGACCCTCCAGGTGATACTCAGGCCTGCTAACGTTTGGGAACCTTTTAATTAGGGAAGCACATATGTAGCATAGGTGACCATGAATTCTACTGAGACTTAGTCCTGTACTATTAACTCTAGTGAAAATAATCCCCAAAATGACTTTAGCCTAGTGAAT
>JAVSCE010013168.1:0-62722 GCA_032199065.1 Smutsia gigantea | reverse complement strand
GAAATAAAGAAACATCAGACTGTGTTTACAATAACTTAACAAGAAAGTTAAGTTAGATTGTTAGATAGTAAAAAAGCAACCCTTGAACCTTTGGTAACCACGAACCAAAAGCCAGCAATGGCAATAAGTACATATCTTTCGATAATCACCCTAAACGTAAATGGACTGAATGCACCAATCAAAAGACACAGAGTAACAGAATGGATAAAAAAGCAAGACCCATCTATATGCTGCCTACAAGAAACTCACCTTAAACACAAAGATATCCCCAGATTAAAAGTGAAGGGATGGAAAAAGATATTTCATGCAAGTAACAAGGAGAAAAAAGCAGGTGTTGCAGTACTTGTATCAGACAAAACAGACTTCAAAACAAAGAAAGTAGCAAGAGATAAAGAAGGACATTACATAATGATAAAGGGGGCAGTCCAACAAGAGGATATAACCATTTTAAATATATATGCACCCAACACAGGAGCGCCGGCATTTGTAAAACAAATACTAACAGAATTAAAGGAGGAAATAGACAGCAATGCATTCATGTTAGGTGACTTCAACACACCACTCACTCCAAAGGACAGATCAACCAGACAGAAAATAAGTAAAGACACAGAGGCACTGAACAACACACTAGAACAGATGGACCTAACAGACATCTACAGAATTCTACACCCAAAAGCAACAGGATACACATTCTTCTCAAGTGCACATGGAACATTTTCCAGAATAGACCACATATTAGGCCACAAAAAGAACCTCAGTAAAATCGAAAATATTGAAATTATACCAACCAACTTCTCAGATCATAAAGGTATTAAACTAGAATTAAACTTTACAAAGAAAACAAAAGGGCTCACAAATACATGGAGACTTAACAACATTCTCCTAACTAATCAATGGGTCAATGACCAAATCAAAACAGAAATCAAAGACTATATGGAGACAAATGACAACAACAACACAAAGCCACAGCTTCTATTGGACGCAGCAAAGGCAGTTCTAAGAGGAAAGTATATTGCAACCCAGGCCTATCTAAAGAAAGAAGAACATTCCCAAATGAATAGTCTAAAGACACAATTACTGAAATTGGAAAAAGAAGAACAAATGAGACCCAAAGCCACCAGAAGGAGGGACATAATAAAGATCAGAGAAGAAATAAATAAAATTGAGAAGAACGAAACAATAGAAAAAATAAATGAAAACAAGAGCTGGTTCTTTGAAAAAATAAACAAAATAGATAAACCCCTAGCCAGACTCATTAAGAGAAAAAGAGAATCTACACACATAAACAGAATCAGAAATGAGAAAGGAAAAAACACGACAGATCCCACAGAAATACAAAGAATCATAAGAGAATACTATGAGAATCTGTATGCTAGCAAGCTGGAAAACCTAGAAGAAATGGACAACTTTTTAGAAAAATACAACCTTCCAAAACTGACCAAACAAGAAACAGAAAAACTAAACAGACCAATCACCAGCAACGAAATTGAAGCGGTAATCAAAAAACTACCCAAGAACAAAACCCCCAGACCAGATGGATTCACCTCTGAATTCTACCAGACATATAGAGAAGAAATAACACCGATTCTCCTTAAAGTTTTCCAAAAAATAGAAGAGGAAGGAACACTTCCAAACTCATGCTATGAAGCCAGCATCACTCTAATACCAAAACCGGGCAAAGACCTCACCAAAAAAGAAAATTACAGACCAATATCCCTGATGAACGTAGATGCAAAAATACTCAACAAAATATTAGCAAACCGAATTCAAAAATACATCAAGAGGATCATACACCATGATCAAGTGGGATTCATCCCAGGGATGCAAGGACAGTACAACATTCGAAAATCCATCAACATCGTCCACCACATCAATAAAAAGAAGAACAAAAACCACATGATCATCTCCATAGATGCTGAAAAAGCATTTGACAAAATTCAGCATCCATTCATGATTAAAACTCTCAACAGAATAGGTATAGAGGGCAAGTACCTCAACATCATAAAGGCCATATATGACAAACCCACAGCTAACATCATACTGAACAGTGCGAAGCTGAAAGCTTTTCATCTAAGATCGGGAACAAGACAGGGATGCCCACTCTCTCCACTGTTATTCAATACAGTATTGGAGGTCCTAGCTACGGCAATCAAAATAAAGACATACAAGGCATCCAGA
Source organism: Smutsia gigantea (assembly GCA_032199065.1). Taxonomy (NCBI): domain Eukaryota; kingdom Metazoa; phylum Chordata; class Mammalia; order Pholidota; family Manidae; genus Smutsia; species Smutsia gigantea. The sequence continues at coordinate 60,544 of JAVSCE010013168.1, read as the reverse complement.
TTGGTAAAGAAGAAGTCAAATTGTCACTATTTGCAGATGACATGATATTGTACATAAAAAACCCTAAAGACTCCACTCCAAAACTACTAGAACTAATATCTGAATTCAGCAAAGTTGCAGGTTACAAAATTAACACACAGAAATCTGTTGCTTTCCTATACACTAATGATGAACTAACAGAAAGAGAAATCAGAAAAACAATTCCATTCACAATTGCATCAAAAAGAATAAAATACCTAGGAATAAACCTAACGAAGGAAGTGAAAGACCTGTACTCTGAAAACTACAAGACACTCCTAAGAGAAATTAAAGAGGACACTAACAAATGGAAATGCATCCATGCTCTTGGCTAGGAAGAATAAATATTGTCAAAATGGCTATATTACCCAAAGCAATCTACAGATTCAATGCAATCCCTATCAAACTACCAACAGCTTTCTTCAATGAACTGGAACAAATAATTCTAAAATTCATATGGAACCACAAAAGACCCCGAATAGCCAAAGCAATCCTGAGAAGGAGGAATAAAACAGGGGGACTTACGCTCCCTGACTTCAAGCTCTACTACAAAGCCACAGTAATCAAGACAATTTGGTATTGGCACAAAAACAGAACCACAGACCAGTGGAATAGAAGAGAAAATCCAAACATCAACCCAAACACATACAGTCAATTAATATTTGATAAGGGAGCCTTGGATATACATTGGGGAGATGACGGCCTCTTCAGCAGCTGGTGTTGGAAAAACTGGACAGCTACATGTAAGAGAATGAAACTGGACTACTGTCTAACCCCATACACAAAGGTAAACTCAAGGTGGATCAAAGACCTGAATGTAAGTCATGAAACCATAAAACTCTTAGAAAAAAACATAGGCAAAAATCTCTTGGACATAAACATGAGCAACTTCTTCATGAACATATCTCCCCGGGCAAGGGAAACAAAAGCAAAAATGAACAAGTGGGACTATATCAAGCTGAAAAGCTTCTGTACAGCAAAGGACACCATCAGTAGAACAAAAAGACCTCCTACAGTATGGGAGAATATATTCATAAATGACGTATCCGATAAGGGGTTGACATCCAAAATATATAAAGAACTCACGCACCTCAACAAACAAAGAGCAAATAATCCAATTAAGAAATGGGCAGAGGACATTAATAGACACTTCTTCAAAGAAGAAATTCAGATGGCCAACAGGCACATGAAAAGATGCTCCACATCACTAATCATCAGAGAAATGCAGATTAAAACCACAATGAGATATCACCTCACACCAGTGAGGATGGCCAACATCCAAAACACAAACAACAACAAATGTTGGCGAGGATGTGGAGAAAAGGGAACCCTCCTACACTGCTGGTGGGACTGCAAATTAGTTCAACCATTGTGGAAAGCAGTATGGAGGTTCCTCAAAAAACTCAAAATAGAAATACCATTTGACCCAGGAATTCCACTCCTAGGAATTTACCCCAAGAATGCAGCAGCCCAGTTTGAAAAAGACAGATGCACCCCTATGTTTATCGCAGCACTATTTACAATAGCCAAGAAATGGAAGCAACCTAAGTGTCCATCAGTAGATGAATGGATAAAGAAGAAGTGGTACATATACACAATGGAATATTATACAGCCATAAGAAGAAAAAATCCTACCATTTGCAACAATATGGATGGAGCTAGAGGGTATTATGCTCAGTGAAATAAGCCAAGCTGAAAAAGACAAGTACCAAATGATTTCACTCATATGTGGAGTATAAGAACTGAGAAAAAAACTGAAGGAACAAAACAGTAGGAGACTCACAGAACCCAAGAACAGACTAATAGTTACCAAAGGGAAAGGGACTGGGGAGGATGGGTGGGAAGGGAGGGGCAAGGGGGGAAAAGGGACATTACGATTAGCAGATGTAATGTTAGGGGGGCATGGGGAGGGCTGTAAAACCCAGAGAGGACAAGTAGTGACTCTATGGCATCTCACTACGCTGATGGACAGTGACTGTAATGGGGTTGGGGGGGGAACCTGATGAAGGGGGTAGTGTAATCACCATAATATTACTCATTTAATTGTAGATTATTGATATCAAAATAAACTTTTTAAAAAATGGGCAGAGGAGCTGAACAAACACTTCTCCAAAGAAGAAATTCAGATGGCCAACAGGCACATGAAAAGATGCTCCACATCGCTAATCATCAGAGAAATGCAAATTAAAACCACAATGAGATATCACCTCACACCAGTTAGGATGGCCAACATCCAAAAGACAAACAACAACAAATGCTGGCGAGGATGTGGAGAAAGGGGAACCCTCCTACACTGCTGGTGGGAATGTAAACTAGTTCAGCCATTGTGGAGAGCAGTATGGAGGTTCCTCAGAAAACTCAAAATAGAAATACCATTTGACCCAGGAATTCCACTCCTAGGAATTTACCCTAAGAATACAGCAACCCAGTTTGAAAGACATATGCATCCCTATGTTTATTGCAGCACTATTTACAATATAGCCAAGAAATGGAAACAACCTAAGTGTCCATCAGTAGATGAATGTATAAAGAAGGTGTGGTACATATACACAATGGAATATTATTCAGCCATAAGAAGAAAACAAATCCTACCATTTGCAACAATATGGATGGAGCTAGAGGGTATTATGCTCAGTGAAATAAGCCAGGCAGAGAAAGACAAGTACCAAATGATTTCACTCATCTGTGGAGTATTAGAACAAAGAAAAAACTAAAAGAACAAAACAGCAGCCGACTCACAGAACCCAAGAATGGACTAACAGTTACCAAAGGGAAAAGGACCAGGGAGGATGGGTGCGAAGGGAGGGATAAGGGGGGAAAAGGGTCATTACGATTGGCACGTATAATGTTGGGGGGGATGTGCGGAGTGCAGTGTAGTGCAGAGGAGACAAGTGGTGATTCTGTAGCATCTTACTGCGCTGATGGACGGTGACTGTAATGGGGTATATGGTAGGGATTTGATAATAGGGGGAGTCTAGTAACCATAATGTTGTTCATGTAATTGTAAATTAATGATAGCAAAATAAATAAATAAAAAGCTAAAAAAAAAATCTTCTGATCAAAAAAAAGAAGCCCTATGGCTTATTTAGTGAATTCCACCAAACATTAAAGAACTAACTTTCCAAAAAAAGTTGGACACACCATTTCATAACTCATTCTATGAGGCTAGCATTAAGCCGATAAGCAAACCCAGGCAAAACACAAGAAAACTACAGACCAATATCACTTATGAACATTGATGCAAAAATCCTAAGCAAAATACCAGCAAAATAAATTCAGCAACATATTAAACGAATACACACCATGACCAAGTGGAATTTATTCCTGAAATGCAAGGGTAGTTCAACATACAAAAATTGATCAGTGTAATACACCTCATTAACACAATGAAGGGGGGGGAAATTACGTGACTATCTCAGTTGATGCAGTCAACGCATTTGACAAAATTCAACATGTTTTGTGGAAAAAACACCAAGTAGGAATAGAAGGAAATGACCTCACATAATTAAAGCTATATATAAAAGTCTAGAGCCAACATTAAATAGTGAAAGACAAAGCTTTTCCTCTAAGAACAAAAACAAGACAAGGATTCCCACTTTCTCCACTTCTATTCAACATAGTACTGGAAATCCTAGCCAGAAAAATTAGTCAAGAAGAAGAACTAAAAGGCATCCAGATTTGGTCCTATCTCCCTGCTTAACACCCTTCAAAGGCATTGCTATTAGGAAAGCTGTTATTATTTATTTATTTATTTATTTATTTGGCTTAAAACAACAGAAATTTATTGTCTCACAATTTTGGAGGCCAGAAGTCTAAAATCAAGGTATTAGTAGGGCTGTGCTCCCTCTGAGTTTCTAGTGGAGATCTGTTTCTTGCCTCTCCAGTATCTGGTGGCTGTTGGCATTCCTTGGCTTATGACTGCATCATTCCAGGCTCTGCTTTTGCCTTTACATTTCCTTCTCCTCTGTATATATGTCTCTCTCTCTCAAACCACTTCTGTCTCTTTCTTACAATACATGTGATTAAGGAGAGCTGTTATTAATGTGTTCCCAAAGCCCTTTGTTACGGTCCCTGTCAAACTCTCATCTTAGTAGGAAGTACCCTTCTCTGCTTTCCCATCATTTTGGCCTTCTTTTCATCTTTCTAAAACAATGTTTTTCCAATTTTTCTAATTGCAGCATACAGTAAGAAATTTATTTTACACGGCAACCTGGTTGACATATAAGTTTTGAAAACAGTACTTAGCTTTCCTACTTACGTAATGCACTCTGATAGTTTCTATTTTTTAATTTGGTACCCATTAAATTGATAAATCTAATTAATGAGGCACAGCATGCATTTTGAAAAACACTTCTCTAAGCATTGTTTTTTTTCCTGAGCCTTTTTATATGCTATGATCTCTGCCTGTAAAAGCTTTTCTTATATCCTCTTTACCTGGATAAATCTTACTCATTCTTCAAGATATGAAATCAAAGGATGCTTCTCCAATGTTGACTGCCTGCATTTGAATCCTTAAGACTGTGATGAACGATCTAATAGGCAAATAGTAATGTTTCATCTTATTGTGAAAGGTAGTAATGACACAACTATTTGTGCTCATATCTCTTTCCACACCTCCCAGACTCCAGACCCATGAAGTCAGAGCCTCTGATTAATTTTTGTTCCTCTTTACAGTCCTAGACCTCCACTTCACCACGCACGCAACAAGAGCTCACAAAAGTGAACGCGGAAGGAAGAAGTAGCCGGTATAAAGACCGAGACAACGTGGACGAAGCCAGCGTAAGGCGTCACCACGTCGCTACAGAGGCTCCGCCCCAAGGGCGAGGCCACGCCTACCTGGCCCTTGAGGCGTTTACGTGTGGCCTAGCAGGGCTGCAGCAGGGGAAGCTGGGCCAAGATGGCGTCAGTGAGGAGGGCGCTGCCGCGGAGACTGGCGGGCTTGACGTTCCTCCGGGCTGTAAGTGCCCCGGTTGCCGAGGGGCGGCCCTGCAGGCACCGTAACGGTCGGGGTCTTAAGCTTGGCCCGTGGCGGCCGCTCTCTGTGAGGCAAAGCCGGACAGCTCTTCGGACCATAGTCCCGAGAGCCTTGGACCCTCCGTCCCGCCTAAGTCCCTTGAGGGTTGTGGGGAAACGGAGGTCCAGAGAGGGGGAGCGAGTTGTCTGGGTCGCGGAGATCTGGGACGCCCTCTCACATGCCCTAATTCCCTGTCCAAGGCCCTCCCAGTGACCTTGGCACCTTTCTCCCTCTAATTGAGCTTCAGACCTCTCCAAGCCCCTTATTTGTAAAAATCACGAATACCCTTCCATTCGAGTAGGAAAAACAAGGTCCTCCTCCGTACGCCCCGTTTTTCAGCTCTTGTTGCGTCTGCGGACGCTTGGCGAGCTATCCCAGCGTGCAAACTAAGACTTGGGCCTCGTGGGGCCTTGGAATTGTACTTTGGGCATGTTCCATCCTGCTGTTTCCCCCTCTCTCCCACGTTAAGTGGGTGGAGAGAAGGTGTAGGAGACCTAGTGTGTAAAAGGTTGAATAAGTTGTGTTGGTAAAACTCAACTTGTGGTGTCCCAGTGGTTCTGCCACTTTCTAGCTTGAGTTAGTCATTTACTCAGTAAACCTGTTTTCTCATGTAACATGGATGAACATTACATAAAGGTTGTTTTGGACATGAAAGAAAATGTAGGTAAAGCATCAAACATTGTTCTAGCCCTTAGTAAATGATTGATCAGTTACGGTATTTTTTACCTTAGAGATTTTAATAGAAGTTATAACTGTGTAGTGGGAAAGATTACACTGTCTTGGTGGTGGACCCAACTCAAAAAACTAATGTCTGCTAGGCCACCCATCCCCACCAATTGCTCATGTGTATAATAAAGATGGTAATTCCAACTTGAAAAGTTAAGAAAATTGAATGAGTTGGTGGATATTAATGTGCTTTGAAAAAATCCCTGCATAATGACATGGTGATGACAGCCCTCCACAGGGTTACTAGCATAGATTAGGTACCAGAGCCAGATGGCTCAGGTCTAAACTTCCTAGTTGTGTGATTCTGAGTAATCTTTTGGAAGCTATTTCTTCCTATGGAGTTGAGACGATAATAGTCCCTGCCATGTAGGGACTAAATGAGGCGCTGCTGCCTGAAGTTAGCACTGGGCTTTTGTCAGTATTAGCTGTTGATACAGGTACACTGCAGTTCAGGAGGCTGTGGCCCAGGACTTGTGTGGTTAAGAGGGGATTATTTCTGAGAAGAACTTTACAGAGGGAAGGAACTGGATATTTTAACCAAGACAAGAGAAGATGGGGGACTGAAGGGTTGCAGAGAGGCAACATGGCCCAGGAATTAAGAGCGTGTGCTCTAGAGCCACACTGCCAGGTTCACATAGTGGCTCAGTGACTAGCTAAGCATGTGGTCTTGGGAAAGGTACTTAATCTCTTTGGGCTTCAAATTTCTCACAGTAAAATGGGGATTATAATAGTCCCTACCTAATAAGGTTGTTGAGAGACTGATATAGGTTAATATGTATAAGACTCTTATAAGTGCCTGACAAATATTAAATGCTTAATAAATAGAAATTGCTGTTCTGTTATTATATGAAAAGTTGTTATACGGAAGGAAGTAGAATTGAGTTTGTTCTAATAAAAGGAACTTGGAAACAGGTCTTACATTCTTCCAACAACATTCAGCAGTTATTCACCATGCCCCTATTATGAACAATCCTTTGGAAATAAAGCAATGAATAAAACAGAGTCCCTGTCTCATGAAGCTTACATTCCAGTGGGATCATTTTAGAGTAGTGCCCCAGCAGAGGCTGAACATCCCTGTTGGAGGGCGTTCAGCTTGCAGGGACCTTCGGTTTAGCCTGTTGACATCATGGCATCTAGTGGTTCATCATCTTTGTCTCTAGAAAGCTTCGCTGATTAACAGTCAAGGTCAGTTCAGGTAGATTGTTCAAGTTCCAGCTGATTCATAATGGGGAATATTTCCTTAAGGGTTTTAGGAGTCTGCGTCCTTGCAGATTGCACAGTGCGCCTCTCCCCTTACTCCGTTTCAATATGTTTATCCAGATTAAATCTGGTAAAATGAAGTTAATTTAAAGATTTGTAGTATTAAGAATTGAAGAAGCCTGTGTTACTTGGTGGTGAGGAGGGGAAGATTTGGGGGAGACATTATGTAGAGAAGACTCCAGGCCTATTTATTGTTTTTAGCAGCTGACTATGTCATCTATGCACAGACCCACCCAGCCTGTGATTGTAACAGAACAGAGCCCTCCTCCATTCCCCCAAGCCCACAAAGTCCAAGACTGACTGCTTCTCCCCACAGCCAGTAGTTGCCCTCCTGTGGGGCAGCTATGCCCATCACACATATCTGTTATTTCGGTAACATTTTAATGAGTGAATGCTTCATGCCAAGCACAGTGCCAAACACAAAGGATGAAGTGGAGGTCGTGACAAAGTCCCTCATGGAGCTCATATTCTCCTGGAGGAAACATTGAGTAGGCATTATGTGCCATGCTCTAAAGGAAGCATTTTATTCTTGAAATAGAAAATAATGAGGGTGAGGGGATTGGCAGCTTTTCAAAGGGCGGTCAGAGGAGGTCCATCTGTGACTGAAAGATAAGAGGAAGCCAGATATGGGAAGAGCCAGATCAAGAGCATTCTGGGCAGAGGGAAAAGCACCAAGTCCTTGCTGTGGGAGAAAGGCCAGTGGGACCCCTTGGGGTGGGGGACAGTGGGGTGACCCAGTAGCAACATGTAATAAGTTCACTGAGATAAGCAGATCCAAATGACAAGAGACTTAAAGTCCATGGTGAGTGGGGGAAAGGGATGAGTCAGGTTTCTGGCCTTAAGCAACAGGGTGCATGTGATGCCCTATACTGAGATAAGAAAGAAGTCAGACGGGGCTTTAGGAGAAAGTAAACAGTTCTGTTTGGGGACTACTAAGTTTGAGAGGTGCAAATAAAATTGCACCTAAATCCTCAATTGTTAGGCAGTTAAAAATGGGTCTGGACTTCAAAGGAGCTGGAAATGGGCCTATTCTGGGAGCATGAATCTCTTGCTCGTTTTTCAGTGAAATATTCTTTTCATTCTTAGTTCTAAAACAGACCAAATGTGAATTAAACTGAGAATTATTGCTTCTTGTCTCAATATTAGTGAAGATGGATCCATTCTTTCAGATTGGTCCCCCTTTTCAGATTTGTGTCTCTTCCTGTTACTTTTTATTTCCTCTCTTAAACCAAAGGTCAGCACCTCATCTCTGGGTACATTCCCAAAGCAGGTGAAAATTGTGGAAGTTGGACCCCGAGATGGACTACAGAATGAAAAGGTAAAGATGAAAATATGAAAAGGTTTTAAATGAGCATTGAGAGTCCATGTGGTAGGTGCAGCCAGGACGGACAGCTATGCAAGATGTGATCACCTGGCCCTACATAGGGGAGGTGGACAAGGCCAGGCAGGCACCTGTGATCTAACATGGAGATGCAACAGGTGTGGTGTCCCTGGATCCATCTCAAGGCCCAGTGGGGCCGGGTGGATGGTAAGTGCTGCAGGAATGTAGAGTCAAGTTTAGAGCATGTTTTTTATCCAGCAATTCTACACAAAGAAGTCATGAAGGCCACATGCAAAGATTTAGCCTTGGTAATATTCCTTACAGCCCAGTTGTGATAACCTAAATGCTCAGTATGGGAAAAATTAGATGAAATACATTAATTAAAACGGATTATGAAGCCATTAATAATAGAGGTGTATATTCAGTGACTCAAGCAGATTATGAATAGAGTATAAAGTAGTATAAAATATCAAATAACTATATGTATTTTTTTTTAATCTTTTACTTTTGTGTAAAAACCAAAAAGGGTTTTATATGTGTGGGAGTATCTACTTAGAAAAAGATCTGGAACAGTGCTGTTAAATAGAACTTTCTGTGAAGATGGAAATGTTCTAGGTTTGAGCTGTCCCACATGGTAGCCACTGGACACATGCGCCTACTGAGCGCTTGAAATGTGGCTGATGTGGCTAGAGAACTGAATTTTTTTTAATATATATATAATGTTAATTTAAATTCAAATAATCACATATGGCTAGTGTCCAATGCACTGGGCTGCACAGATCTAGAAAGTCACATGTCAGGGTGCTAATAGTGTTCCCTCTGAAAAGTTAGAAGGATAGTTTTGGTTGGGCATGTTTTTCCAAAATAATTGTGTATTAATTATTTTTTCAAGAAAAAAAGTTTTTTTCCTTTTTTTTTAAGCGTGGTCAGCCTAACTTTATTAATATTGAGTACTTGTTGGAAACAATAAACTATAATCTCTGTCAGGGCAGAATCATGTCCAGGCTGCTCATCACTTTATCCGTAGCACAATCCCTGGGACATGGAGGACTCTCAAAGATATCTTGAGGAATGGACTGAGTTAAAGCAGTGGGAGAAAAATCAGAGGGGGTAGTGAAGGAGAGAAGGACTTGGAATTCTTAGGATTTTTTCACCTAATTCTGTAAGTACTAGGGAGTCATGAGAGGCTTTTGAGCTGAGTGAAATAATGGAGACTGTTTTAGAAGGATTCCTGTGTGGGATGAATTAGTTGAGTGAGATCAGGCCACCCATAATATACATGGGGTAATGATGGTACGTTCGGAAAGAGGAATCCATTGAATCTGGTGAACAACTAACCATGATAGGGGAGGGAGAGAAAGAAGCAGTAGTTTGAACATGTGAGGATGAGATCCTGTGCCAACGGCAGATGAAAAAGAGGAAGGTGTGATACTTTGGGGGCCCCATCTCATAGGACTCAGAGGGTTAGTTATCTCTGTCTTTTCAGGCCGTGGCACTTTGCCCCCAATTTGTTTATGATGGGGTCATATATAACCAACATTTAGTTAAGAAGTCTGTATGGTGGAAAATATTGTTGCCATGTAAATATTAACTCCTTCTCAAGTGAGAAGCTGCCTGTAGTGAAAAAAAAAAGCTAACTTGAAGATAAGCCTTGCACTCCACCTACTGGCAAGGATTACATGTGAATTCGTGTTAGCGTTTGGAAGTTGAGGTAATGAAGCGCATGCTGTAGCAAAAGCCTTGAACTAACCGGCACTGCATTCTGAGAACATTTTATTCCCAACTTTGTTGACCTGTTTTCTGGTGTTTCTCCATCACAGAATATCATACCTACACCAATGAAAATCAAGCTGATAAACATGCTTTCTGAAGCAGGACTCCCCGTTATAGAAGCCACCAGCTTTGTGTCGCCCAAGTGGGTTCCCCAGGTGAGCCTCATCTGTCAGTAAGAGACATTTCTCATATGAGAGGAGTGTAAATTTTTGCAGTTTCCTGAAAAGTAAGTAAAAGTCTGGAGCATAGGTTTCCAGGTCTCTGGCTTTGAGAAGCCTCAGGTGATTTATAATAGCATGTGTAGCAGAAGAATGTAACCTGGGGGCCAGGAAGTCTGGATTTGGTTGTGACTTGGTGACCTTGATGAGGCCTTCCTCTCTCCAGGTTGAAGATGACCCCTAGTCTCTTCTGGCTCCAGAAATCTAGAATCTCTAAGACTGTCTAGAGACATGGTTTCTGTGTTTGTAAAATGGAAAATATGACAACTCCTGCTTCACAGAAACAGTCAAGTGGGAAGAAATATCCTGTTCCAGCTGAGTGTTAAATAACATAGGATGCTGAGCCCAGTGCCTGGCTCAGAGCACATCCTCAGTAAATGGCTGGTAGTGTTATTGCTGACAGTCAGCCATATGGAGAAATTTGGGATATCACCCACACCAAGGAGCCTTCTGGCCCATCATCAGTCAACAGATAGAAAAAGCATTGGGGAGACTCAACTCTGCAAAAGAACTCATTCTTCAAGTGTTCTGGAAAAAAGAGATTTGTGATTAAAAAAAAAATTTCTCTACCTGAGTTCTCTGTCTGCTCTTGGCAGTGACTTGGCAATGTCTCCTTTGCCTCCCAGATGGCTGACCACTCTGAAGTATTAATGGGCATCCAGAAATTTCCTGGCATCAACTATCCAGTCCTGACCCCAAATTTCAAAGGCTTCCAGGCAGCGGTAAGAGATGTAGCATGTTGGTGGAAGCCCCTGAAATGAGATTGTTGGCTCTAGTCCCTGTTTTGCTCCGCAGGCCTCAGTCCCCATCCCAGGACATCTCTCTGGTGAAGGTCATCTCCAGTGGTGATGAGCACTGTCAGGCAGACTCCAGGCAGTCCTGGCCCTGCCACTCCCAGCTCTCTGATCTTGACAAGCTTCTTAACTTCTCCACCTATAAGATCAGGCTAATGACAATTCCTAAGATGAGGAATTCAGACGTTAGAATGCACATAAATTGCTTAGCAAGAGCCTGGTAAGCTACCTGGTAAGATACCAGTTATGCTGGAGTATGGACCAGTTATGACCTCATCTTAACTAGTTACATCTACAATGGCCCTATTTCCAAATAAGGTCATATCTAAGCTTTTAAGGGTTAGGACTCTAATATTAATCTTTTTTGTGGGGGGACACAATTCAACCTATAACATTCAAATACCATGAAATTCACTGTAAGACAAGTGTTTTTGCAGCAAAAGACTCATAAATACAGAGAACAAACTGGTGGTTGCCATAGAGGAAAGGCCTGGGGGGACAGGTGAAATAGATGAAAGGATAAAAAGGTACAAACTTCCAACTATAAAATAAATTAGTCATGGGTCTGGAAGTACACCACAGGGAATATAATCGGTAATACTGTAATAACTTTGTATGGTGAGAGAGAGTAACAATACATTGCAGTGAGCATTTCATAATGTATATAATTGTCAATCCATGTGTTGTACATCTGAAACCAATATAATACTGTATATTAACTACACTTCAACAAAAAATAAAAGCAAAAAGACAAGGGTTTTTGCCATTCTGCTGTTCTTGAAGAGAAAAATGTTGAAAGGACCTCACTGGCTGTTGGCAGGTTGCTGCTGGAGCCAAGGAAGTAGCTGTCTTTGGAGCTGCCTCGGAGCTGTTCAGCCAGAAGAATGTCAATTGCTCCATAGAAGAGAGTTTGCAGCGGTGTGATGAAGTCTTGAAAGCCGCCCGGGCAGCCAGCATCGCTGTGCGGGGGTGAGTCAGACCACGTGGGCACTGCCTGTCTCCTCGGTACCATTCTGAATGGAACTGATGGGCAGATGACTGGATGGATGACTCCCAAGTAGGCCTGGTCTGCCTGACTTCCAAGCACATGATCCTTCCTCAGTGTCTCTTATCTTTTCCTTGCTCAGCAGTGATTGGAGAATAAGGGAGAGAGTTAAAATGGAAAAATAGATTGAGATCTTTGAGTCTGAAATTATACAGCAAACATTTGTTATGCCTTGTAATATGCAGAATAGTTTGCTAGACTCTAAAAGATTTTAATGGCGCCTAAGCTCCAACAGGGTGGGTGGGAATAGAAACCCACCCAAGATCCAAAGATCCAAACTCCTTACCATGTCTTGCAAGAACCCATGATTAGGCCCACATCCACCTCCCCAACCTCATGCCAGACTTCTTTGGCTCTTGCTCTCTGTGCCTCAGCTTCCGTCCTGTGTTCTGCGTCTTCAACACGCCTGCCATTCCACCTCAGGCCCTCTACACTGGGTCTTCTCTCTGCCTGGAATGCCCTTCCTGAGACTTTCCCTCCTCTCCGCTCCAGCGTCTTGTCCTCACAGCTCTTCCTGGGCCACCCTAGCTACTGTTGGCCTCCAGTAGTTGTCCTGTCACATTCCCTGCTTTCCTTCATAGCACATCACTTCCTGAGATTATTTCATTCACTTGTTTGGCACAAAATGGGCAACTCCATACATACCAGTTAGAATAAATGAGCACGTGAATCCTCTGGAGCAGCTATCCCTTGGCCCTCAGGCCAGCCCAGCTCTGATGTTCCTACCTTTGGTTTCGTTGGTCCCCCTTGTGAGGATGGGCCCCAGCTGCCCTGTGGTGCGTATTTACCTCACCTCTGTGCAGCTCAGGCTCTTGCTCACACTGCTCCCCCTCTGCTGGTGTCTGGCTCCCTCTCCTGAGTCCTGCTTCCTGAACTACAGGCCTGTTTGTCCCAACACTCTGCTGTGACTCTCCACTGGCCCCTCCTGGCATTAGCGACACTACCTTCATTCTGGCTCCAATCATCGAATTAGCCTTTCACTCACACACCTTACCTCTGCCCAGCTAACCAGGGATGTAGGTCAAACAGCCACCGCCTCAGCCCTGCTGGCCAAGGAGCTTGGGGGCATTGACATTCCTCCCCTGTCTTCCCGCAGGTATGTTTCCTGTGTACTTGGATGCCCCTATGAAGGGAAGATCTCCCCGGCTAAAGTGGCTGAGGTGTGTGTGTAGGGGCGGGATTTTGTGAGGGTCTGCTACCTTGCCTGCCCTGAGCTCAGAGGCTCCTCTCCCCACCTTTTCCTGATGGGTCACTGATTTTATTCATTCACACAGCTCCTTCATTAAGCCTCTCTGTGAGCACAGCCCTGCACTTGTTCCCTGAGGCCCACCTCCTAGACTGGCATGGAGTTTCTGAAACCCAACCCTCTACCCAAGAATAAAAGCCTCTGATTCAGTTTCTAGCCTGGTCAGTGGGGAACTGGGTTCCTGCAGTCCTTGTAGTGGTTGGAGAGGACACACCCCAGACATCCTCTGAGCAGTGACCAAGTCAGTACTGAGAAGAACACAGAGCAGGAACTGAGTCTGAGGCACCCAGGAGCCTGTGTCATTTAGTCCTCAAAAACTACACTGCAAATTAGGTGTTATTATCATTATTATTCCATTTCACAGTTGGGGAAACTGAGGAAACAGAACTAAATAATTGCCTTACAGGTTGAAAATGGTGAAATCAGGTCTCAACCCTCATTTTGTTTACCTCTGAAGTCCACTCGCTCTTCCCATACACCATGGAGCATCCCCAAAATGAGGAATGGTAACAGCAGCGACTGCTCAGTGTGAGTGGCTGCTGTGCCCCAGGGCACAGCCTTCCTTGCTGCCAGTCCTCACTGCAGCCCTACAAAGGCTCATCACTGTTTGTTAGAAGCAGAAATAAAGCTCAAAAAAGTTTAAGTCCCGATGTAGGATTAAAGATGGTGGCGTGAGAGGTGAGACAGAGACTTCCTCCTAAAACCTCATATAATACGAAAATATAATTAATACAACTAATCCTGAAAGAACAACAGGAAAGAAGGCTGCACCAGACTGCATATACCTGGAGGAGATAACAGACCTCACGGAACAGGGTAATGTACCAAAGCTGTGACCCAGTGGGACCCAAGCCCTTCCCCCATGCCAGCTCACTGGCGGCAGGAAAAAACAGCAGGGAGGAAGTGGAGGCCTGGGATTGCTGAACACCTAGCCCTGGAGATCTGCTCTGGGAGCATGAACCTACATTGCATGGTGCTCTGGTGATAAGAGGGATTGGAAAGCTAAGACAGATGGAATACCTGGAGAGACTGAGATTCCAGCTGCTTGTGGAAAACGGATCCATATCTGGCTGATCTGGGCAGGCAGTCTGAGAGACTTCCTAAAAGTGAGAGGGCTGCTAAAGGGGCAAGGATTGCACAGAGCTTACTGCTCAGGAGAAAGGACAGGTAAACATAATTGTCTGGGTGCATTCTGCCCAGCAGGTTGAGAACTTCCATGATCCTCAGGTGCTCCAGCCCCCTGGTTGGCTACACAGCTTCAAGGCCCCCCACTGTGATATGCAGCCTGCTGTGCCTTCCTCCTGGCCAGTCCGCACCTGGCTCACAAACCAGCAAACCCTGTCTTGGCGTCAGGCCTGCCAGAGGGAATCCCCACCTACAGCAACTACAAATGCAAAGCATAGAGGCTTATGTGTGTGTTCGGCCCACTGGTTCTGGCAGTGGAGACAGGCATAGTAGCCAGGAAGCAGTAAACAGCTCTTTCCTCCCCCAAGCACCAGCACCATTCCGCTGCGACCCCAGACATGGCTCCAGAGGCTGAGTAGCTCCAGAGAGTAGAGCTTCTGGGCACTAAAGGGCACCACATACAAATATGAAACATGAAAGGAACCTGGTTCAAAGCAAAACCTCAACAAACCCCAGAAAAAGAGTCAAGTGAGACTGAACTAATAAATCTTCCTGAAAGAAGTTTAAAAAATAAAAATCATAAACATGCTCATGGAGGTACAAAAAATATTCAAGAACTCAGAAACGAACTTAGGACAAAGATCCAATCATTGTGGAACACAATGGAGGGTATTAAAAGCAGACTAGATGCGGTTGAGGAGATGATAAATGAAACAAATTAGAGAAGAGGAATACAAAGTAGCTGAGGCACAAAGAGAAAAAATGATCTCTAGGAATGAAAGAATACTGAGAGAACTGTGTGACCAATCCAAATGGAACAGTATTCGTATTATAGGGGTACCAGAAGAAGAAGAGAGAGAAAAAGGGATAGAAAGTGTCTTTGAGGAAGTAATTGCTGAAAAATTCCCCAATCTGGGGAAGGAAACAGTCTCTCAGGCCATGGACGTGCACAGATCTCACAACACAAGGGACCAAGGAGGACAACACCAAGACATATAATAATAAAAATGGCAAAGATGAAGGATAAGGACAGACTATTAAAAGCAGCCAGAGAGAGAAATAAGATCACATACAAAGGAATACCCATCAGGCTGTCATCAGACTTCTCAGCAGAAACCTTACAGGCCATAAGGGAGGGGCATGATATATTTAAGGCAATGAAGCCGAAGGGCCTTGAACCAAGACTACTCTATCCGGCAAGATTATCATTTAAATTTGAAGGAGGGATCAAACAATTTCCAGATAAGCAAAAGCTGAGAGAATTTACCTCCCACAAACCATCTCTACAGTCTATTTTGGAGGGATTGCTATAGATGGACGTGTTCCTAAGGTTAAATAGCTGTCACCAGAGGTAATAATAAGGGATAGACAAAGAGTACAGAATATGATAACTAATATATAAAGAATGGAGGAGGAAGAAAAGGGGGAAAAAAAGAACCTTTAGATTGTGTTTGTAAGAGCATATTAAGTGAGTTAAGTTAGACTCTTAGATAGTAAGGAAGTTACCCTTGAACCTTTGGTAACCACGAATCTAAAACATGCAATGGCAATAAGTACATACCTATCGATAATCACCCTAAATGTAAATGGTCTGAATGCACCAATCAAAAGACATAGAGTCACTGAATGGATAAAAAAACAAGACCCATCTATATGCTGCCTACAAGAGACTCACTTCAAACCCAAAGACATACACAGACTGAAAGTAAAGGGATGGAAAAAGGTATTTCATGCAACTAATAGGGAGAAGAAAGCTGCAGTTGCAGTACTTGTATCAGACAAAATAGACTTCAAAACAAAGAAAGTCACAAGAGACAAAAAAAGAAAGACATTATATAATGATAAAAGGGTCAGTCCAACAAGAGAATATAACTATTATAAATATCTATGCACCCAACACAGGAGCACCTACATATGTGAAACAAATACTAACAGAATTAAAGGGGGAAATAGAATGCAATGCATTCATTTTCAGAGACTTCAACACACCACTCTCCCCAAAGGACAGATCAACCAGACAGAAAATAAAGAGACAGAGGCACTCAACAACGTATTAGAACAGATGGACCTAACGGACATCTACAGAACACTCCATCCAAAAGCAACAGGATGCACATTCTTCTTGAGTACACATGGAACATTTTCAAGAATAGATCATATACTAGGCTACAAAAAGAACCTCAGTAAATTCAAAAAGATTGAAATTGTACCAACCAGCTTCTCAGATCACAAAGGTATGAGACTAGAAATAAATCACACAAAGGAAATGAAAAAGCCCACAAACACATGGAGGCTTGACAATGTGCTCCTAAATAACCAGTGGATCAATGACCAAATAAAAACAGAGATCAAGCAATATATGGAGACAAATGACAACAATAATTCAACACCACAAAATCTGTGGGATGCAGCAAAGACCAGCTAAGAGGGATGTATATTGCAATACAGGCCTACCTCAGGAAAGAAGAACAATCCAATATGAATAGTGTAAACTCACAATTAACTAAATTAGACAAAGAAGAACAAATGATGCCCAAAGTCAGTAGAAAAGGGACATAATAAAGAATAGAGCATAAATAAATAAAATCAAGAAGAATAAAACAATAGAAAGAATCAATGAAAGTGAGAGTCTACACACATAAACAGAATCAAAAAAGAGAAAGGAAAAATCACTATAGACACCACAGAAATACAAAGAATTATGAGGGAATACTTTGGAAAATTATATGGTAACAAACTGGATAACCTAGAAGAAATGGACAACTTTCTAGAAAAATACAACCTCCCAAGGCTGACCCAGAAAGAAATCTGAACAGGCCAATTACTAGCAACAAAATTGAATTGGTAATCAAAAAACTACCTAAGAACAAATCCCTTGGACCAGATGGCTTCACCGCTCAATTTTATCAAACATTTAGTGAAGACCTAGTACCCATTCTCCTTAAAGTTTTCCAAAAAGTAGAAGCAGAGGGAATACTTCGAAACTCATTCTATGAGGCCAGCATCACCCTAATACCAAAATCAGGCAAAGACACCACAAAAAAAGAGAATTACAAACCAATATCCCTGATGAACATAGATGCAAAAATACTCAACAAAATATTAGCAAACCGAATTCAAAAAGATCATACATAATGATCAAGTAGGATTTATTCCAGGGATGCATGGACGGTACAATATTAGAAAATCCATCAGCATCATCCACCATATCAACAAAAAGAAGGACAAAAACCAAATGATCATCTCCATAGATGCTGAAAAAGCATTCGACAAAATTCAACATCCATTCATGATACAAACTCTCAACAAAATGGGTATAGAGAGCAAGTACCTCAACATAATAAAAGCCATATATGACAAACCCACAGCCAACAGCATACTTAACAGCGAGAAGCTGAAAGCCTTTTATTTAAGATCGGGAACAAGACAAGGATGCCCACTCTCCTCACTTTTATTCAACATAGCTCTGGAGGTCCTAGCCATGGCAATCAAACAACACAAACAAAAGGCATCCAGACTGGTAAGGAAGAAGTTGAGCTGTCACTGTTTGCAGATGACATGATATTGTACATAAAAAACCCTAAACAATCCACTCCAAAACTACTAGATCTAATATCTGAATTCAGCAAAGTTGCAGGATACAAAATTAATACACAGAAATCTGTTGCATTCCTATACACTAATGATGAACTTTCAGAAAGAGAAATCAGGAAAACAGTTCCATTCACAATTGCATCAAAAAGAATAAAATACCTAGGAACAAACCTAACCAAGGAACGGAAAGACCTATACTCTGAAAACTACAAGACACTCATGAGAGAAATTAAAGAAGATACCAATAAATGGAAACACATCCCGTGCTGATGGATAGGAAGAATTAATATTGTCAAAATGGCCATCCTGCCTAAAGCAATCTACAGATTCAATGCAATCCCTATCAAAATACCAACAGCATTCTTCAACAAACTAGAGCAAATAGTTCTAAAATTCATATGGAACCACAAAAGACCCCGAATAGCCAAACCAATCCTGAGAAGGAAGAATGTAGCTGGGGGGATTACGCTCCCTGACTTCAAGCTCTACTACAAAGCCACAGTAATCAGGACAATTTGGTAGTGGCATAAGAACAGATCCATAGACCAATGGAACAGACTAGAGAGCCCAGATATAAACCCAAGCATATATGGTCAATTAATATATGATAAAGGAGCCATGGACATACAATGGGGAAATGACAGCCTCTTCAACAACTGGTGTTGGCAGAACTGGACAGCTACATGCAAGAGAATAAAACTGGATTATTGTCTAACCCCCTACACAAAAGTAAACTCGAAATGGATCAAAGACCTGAATGTAAGTTATGAAACCATAAAACTCTTAGAAGACAACATAGGCAAAAATCTCCTTGTTATAAACATGGGCAACTTTTTTCTGAATGCATCTCCTCAAGCAAGGGAAACAAAAGCAAAAATGAACACATGGGACTACATCAAACTAAAAAGCTTCTGTACAGCAAAGGACACCATCAACAGAACAAAAAAGCACCCTACCGTATGGGAGAATATATTTGTAAATGACACATCCAACAAGGGGTTAACATCCAAAATACATAAAGAACTCACATGCCTCAACACCCAAAAAGCAAATAACCCAATTAAAAAGTGGGCGGAGGATATGAACGGACAGTTCTCCAAAGAAGAAATTCAGATGGCCAACGGGCACATGAAAAGATGCGTCACATCACTAATTATCAGGGAAATGCAAATAAAAACCACAATGAGATATCACCTCACACCAGTTAGGATGGCCAGTATGGAAAAGACTAAAAACAACAAATGCTGGCGAGTATGTGGAGAAAGGGGAACCCTCTTACACTGCTGGTGGGAATGTAAACTATTTCAACCATTGTGGAAAGCAATATGGAGGTTCCTCAAAAAACTAAAAATAGAAATACCGTTTGACCCAGGAATTCCAGTCCTAAGAATTTACCCAAAGAATATAATTTCTCAGATTCAAAAAGACATATGCACCCCTATGTTTATTGCAGCATTATTTACAATAGCCAAGATATGGAAGCAACCTAAGTGTCCATCAGTAGATGAATGGATAAAGAAGAAGTGGTACATATACAAAATGGAATAATATTCAGCCATAAGAAAGAAACAAATCCTACCGTTTGTAACAACATGGATGGAGCCGGAGGATATTATGCTCAGTGAAATAAGCCAGGCAGAGAAAGATAAGTACCAAATGATTTCCCTCATTTGTGGAGTATAACAACAGAGCAAAACTGAAGGAATGAAACCACAGCAGACTCACAGACTCCCACGAAGGTACTACCGGTTAGCAAAGCGGAGAGGTAGGGGAGGGCGTGTGGGGAGGAAGGGAGAAGGGAGTTGAGGGGCTTTATGAGTGGCACATATGGTGTGGGGGGATCATGGGGAAGACAGTGTAGCACAGAGAAGGCCAATAATGACTCTGTGGCATCTTACTACACTGTTGGACAGTGACTGCAATGGTGTATGGGGGTACACAATAACATGGGTGAATGTAGTAACCACTTTGTTTTTTATGTGAAATCTTCATAAGTGTATATTAATAATACCTTAATAAAAAAAATATATATAAAAAGTTTTAAGTCCCTTGTCAAGGTCCCACAGCTCGTGAGCAGCAGAAGTGGGCTTTTGATCCATCATCGTGTCACTCCAAAGCCTGCTCATTCCTCTGCCCCCCACCCCGCACAGCCTTATGAGGCTCCTTGTCACTCTGCCTGCCGGCAGTTGGGGACTCACTGTTAGGCTTGCCTGGCAGGCTGTTGTTGAGTATCCCTGGCCCTGCCCCCTTGTCCTCCTCCCCAGCAGCATGGCGTGGGCAGCACCCCAGATGGGTACATAGTGCTCTGGTTTTGCAGTGATTGTAGAGGGCTGCAAGTTGGCTTCTAAAAATTAAAATAGTTCTGTACTGCTATTTAAAATATAGAAATAGTGCCTGAGACCCTTGATTTCACAGATCTTCTTACTTGATAATGCTACATGACAGGAATCAGTCTTACTGATGCCAGTACTTGGGTCTTGACAGTGTGTGAAGGTGGTAAGTGAAGGATGAAATTTGAGACATGGAGGTGGAAGGAAAGCACAGATTTACAGCCCAAGGCTGTGCCAGTACTGGCTCTGCCCCATGTCCTGTGTCCTGAAAAGCAGAATGAGGATTATCATTCCACTTGCAAAGTTTAAGGAGCCTGTTATCTGATAGGAACTTAGTATTTCATATGTGGAGGTGTTCTCTAGAGACCACCTCTTCTGAGCTCTTGGACCCCTGCTTGAGGAATCTGGTATCCACCAAGTGCCTCCTTGCTTCCACAGGTCACCAAGAAGTTGTACTCAATGGGCTGCTACGAGATCTCCCTGGGGGACACCATCGGCATGGGCACCCCTGGAACCATGAAGGACATGCTGTCTGCTGTCATGCATGAGGTGCCAGTATCTTCCCTGGCTGTCCACTGCCATGATACCTATGGCCAGGCCCTGGCTAACACCTTGATGGCCCTGCAGGTAATCAAAACATGTCCTAGGAGAAAGGCGCATGGCCGTTCTCCCAAAGGGTATGGCAGCAGGACAACTAGGTTTCATTTATTCTTTCAGTGAGCATCCACTGATACCTTTGTGCCAGGCCCTGAGCTAGCCATGGTGTACGCAGACATGTGACCCTGTCCTGAAAGTGCCCACATCAAAATCTCAACATTGGGAGAGGCTCACTTTAGGAGGTGATGAGGAAGGGCCTGAGGAGGTAGCTTTTAGACTGAGACTTTAAGGGTGAGGAATCAGCTGTGAAAAAAATGGAGGGAAGATATTCCTGGCAGAGGAAACAGTGTAAGCAAAAAAGACTGACATTGTTCCAGGAATGAAAAAGAGAAACACTCTCAGTGTTTTAACAGAATGTATAGCCAAAGGAATGAATAACTATCAGTGGACTTTCAGCAGTCAATTGAGAGGTTGCAAGGGCTATGTAGGCCCTGAGCCCTACATAACAGCCATGTTTCACCATCCTTGTGCTATCCAGATGGGAGTGAGTGTCGTGGACTCTTCTGTGGCAGGCCTTGGAGGTTGTCCCTATGCAGAGGGGGCATCAGGAAACTTGGCCACTGAAGACCTTGTCTACATGCTGTCTGGCTTGGGCATTCACACGGTAAGTCCACCTGCCCCCTGGTGGCAACATCCCTGAACTGAGCAGGGCTTGGCTTGAAGCCAGAAGCTGATGGGTTTGTTTTGGTGGTAGAGAGGGCAATGAAGAGTGAAAGGGTGCCAGGGTATTAGGGATAGTTTGTTGTTTTGGAGGTAGCAGAGTACAGTTGGTTGAGGCCAAGAGAAGTCCAGGCTCTCATTGTTGATTTTGACAGTTCAGTCTGAGGAAGCACCAGGGTGTAGGGAAAGAGCCCTGAAAGGAAATGGGTCAGGCCCATGACCTGAATTGAGTTAGTTCCCTCTGAACCTTTATTTCATTCTCTGTAAATGAGGGTGGTGGAATTAGCCCCCCAGGGCTCTGTCAGAGTCAGTTCGCACCGTCAGTGGTGGTTGGAAGCAGTACAGCCTCTGCTTTGGGATCAGACAGAGCTGGGGTGAAAACCTAGTCCTGCCACTCACAGGCTATGTGACCTGACAAATTACTTCACCTCTCTGGGCCTAAGAAATTAGAATAATAATGGCACCTATTTTGTAGGGCTGTTACGTGGATTAAGTAGGAAAATGTAGAATGCTCACCCCAGAGCTGAGTACGTAATACACATGAGCTGTTATGAACAGGTTTTCAGTGTGGCCCTTTTAGTTGATGTTTGAACTCCTATTACTCTGTGCCTCACAGTGCTTATTCAATATGCAGTTTCCGACCATTGGGGGCCAGGCCCTGCACTGGGCCCTGGAGATGGGGGTACTGAGCCAGACTGATGAGATCCTTACTGGTGACAGCACTAGGAACCATTACACAGATTGAGGCATTTTATACAAGGGGAGTCAGAGAGGTAGCCCCCGATGCCAGAGGACACAACCTATTAAGCAACTGGTGTCCCACCCGCAGAGGAACAAGAACCTGTTTGTCTTCACCTTTACTTCTTCAGTGTCAGTTTTCTGTCCAGCCTCATGTTCCCCTGGATGTTGAGAGCACATCATAACTTACTACATCCTCTAACTTGTTTCTCAAAGGGTGTGAACCTCCAGAAGCTCCTGGAAGCTGGGGCCTTTATCTGTCAAGCCCTGAACAGAAAAACCAGCTCCAAAGTGGCTCAGGCTACCTGTAAATTGTGAGCCCCCTGCCCACCCAAAGCCCTGGGAACTGTGTGGGAATAGGGACGTGCATGGATGATTCAGGAATAGGGAAATGGGAATTAAATTAACAGGAGCAGGCACCTCACACCAGCTCTGCACATAAGTCCCTCCTGCAGAAGGAGGTGAGGGACAGGAACTGCTTGGCCCTGCCTTCCAGACCTGAGTATGAGTGAGAAGCTTTGGGGGCTGGACCCAACAGTCCAGAAGTTGAATGCCTGAGGGTACTTGGGAACCCAGTTGCCTGGCTTGGGTTGATGCTCAGGTCTCATTACTGAGTGAAATCTGCCAGCTGACTACACAACTTGACCCTGCCACGGCCTTGGGGCATTGCTCTCTGACTTCCTAGGGCAAAGGGAATGGAGTTTTTCCCAAGCTAGCAGAGAACATTCACAGATACGGGGTAAGGCTGAGCTTCTGTGATGGCCACCAGCCAACTCCAGCACCTATGGAAAATCTCCACTCTGAACCTGATTTTAGATAAAAGTTTATATAATTAAAGTTTTAATGACATAAAAAGTTTATATAATTAAAGTTTCCAGTATTCTGTTGTGCAGATATGTGTATAAATGGGGGATATTGGTGGAGGAATCAAACATCTTTACATCACATTGAGAGGAAAATGTGGACTTGGAACTAAATTTGCTATCTCTGGATTTCCTCCATTTCCTGATCTGAAATGGAAATTCATAGTGTCTGGAAATCAGTGGCTTTGGGCTTCCTCAGGGCTGGCCAGAACACCCTGGAGATGCTGTTTCTGAGGCTCTTGGCCTTGTGACCAGGGCTGTTTTACAAGTTCCTCTGTGGGCAGCAGCAGCCATTTGCTCCTCCGGGCCTGGGAGGTGTGGGTCTGGCCGCCCTTAGCTCTCTCTACCTCGGGCTTTGTCCTCTTTCAGAAACACTTGTGCGTTTATTTCCTCGCTCGGATTTCATCACCCAATACATCATGACTTTAGACACATCATTTCACAGCCTTACCTTTATTTTAAACACAACATACCATTTTGTAATCTGGTAGGCAAGGTGCATGCAAACCATTCCCAGCAGTTGCGGAGGATGGGGGTACGGTGCGTGATGGTTGAGCTCAATCGGCACTGGAATTCCTATTTTAGCTTCAGACTTTCCTCCAGCTCTCTGGTGGATTTTCAAACCAGACTTCCCGGAACCAGCAGCATTTGGGTGACCCCCACCCATTCCCTTCAATCAGCGCCACCCGTTGTCTTTGTTGCATGCAGTCGTATATTACATGCCGGGCTTACTCTGAAGAAAGGGTTTTGGCAGATATAAAAAGGTTGGAAAAACCTGTGGGTGAGCCTGGAGCGGAGGTGATCGGTCCCGCTCTCGGCCTATGGCTCCCGCCGGCCTAACTCCCGGCGCGATGCACTCCTCCAGCCCGGGGGCGCGGCACCCTCTTACAGGGGTTGGGACCGGGGTTGGGGTGCGGTAAGGGGGTGGCAAAGACCAGGGAGCGCACCTCTGCCGCTACGTTCGGGCCTCATGTCTGGGCCGCGCAGCCCCTCTCCTCCCACCAACTGCCCAGACACCGGGATCGGTGCCGCCAGCTCCCGCCTTTTGTGGGAGCGTTCGGCGCAGGCGCCTTGAAGCCGCAACGCCTTTTGTCCTCTCGGCGCCCCGTAGTGCAGCCTCCCTAGTGACACGTTTCTTTGGGGGCGTGGAGGGGGCGGGACCAGGGTGGGCAGTCGACCCTTAAAGGGACCCGGGCGCGGGGCGCGGGAGGCGGCGCCGCTGGAGGCATCGCGGAGTGAGCTGTCCCGAGCAGGTTCGGGAGGCAAATGAGGGGCCGGGCGGGCTCGGGAGGAGCGGGTAGGGATCGGGGAGCGGGGAAGAGTTTCGGGGATCCCGGTGCGTTCTGGACAGAGTCCGGCCCCTCTGCTTCCAGCTCCCTTTGCCTTGGCTGGGGTGGCCCAGGTTCATTCATTCCAGGCCTAGGGACTCCTAGCTCGGCCCCCTCCGAGCCATGGTCCAAATCCCAGCCCGAGGCCCAGCGCACTCGAGTGCTCGCGCCCAGCGCCTGCTTCTGTCCATTATGCGGACTGGGAAAACTGAGGAGGCGACAGCTGACCGAGGTCACCCCGCAGGTCTGGAACATGGCTGGTCCCACCAGCCTTTCTGTCTCCCAGGGTCCCTCCGCGCCCACTTTCCTGGAGTCCGCACAGTGCGCAAAGCTCAGTAGGTGAGGGCGGGGACCGCTTCGGCGGCTTCCGGAGCAGAGTCCTGAGGGAAGCAGTGGGGGTGAACTTCTTGGGGCGAGGTTGCGAGCCTGGAAATACGGATTCCAGCCTGGCGATCACTAGCCGTGTGACCTCAGGCAAATTACTTTACCTCTCTGACCTTAGTATCTTTTCTGTAAAGTACCAGTAATTATACCTGCCTCGTGAGGATTTGGGGATAATTTAGGATAAAGTAACGCAAAAGAGGCGGGTACAGAGCCTGAAACGCAACAGGCACTCAGTCAAGTGGGTTAGAGTGGATGAGCCCGAAAGGGATTGAGGCAGCCAGGAGGAAGGTGGCTGTGGGCCAGGCCGCCAGGAATGAAAGGCCTCAGTGTCTGGGGTTTCCTACCTCTCCACCCCCTCTGCCCGCAGTTTGTTCATGGCGGAGGTGCACACCTGGCAGTGGAGTCGGGGCCAAGGCCACGTCTACACCCCCCAGCTGAGTGTCGCCTAGTTGGGTGGGAAACTTTGCTCCAAGCCAGGAGTGATCTGGCTTGCCCTGGCATCTGCAGAGGATGAACCAGCCTGGCTGACCTGGGGTGGGTTGGGGCGGGGTGGGGCCAACTCCAGGACTGCAATGCTACAGCTCCAGAGCTGGGCTCAGCCTGCCTGGAAAAGGACCCCACCCTGAGGCCATCTGGTATATTTACTGCTTCCTCCCAGCTCACCCTTTAGGGAGAGGGAGTCAGGAGGTCCGCCTAGAGCAGCAGGTGCTAGTCACTGAGCCAATTTACACCTAGTGATGGTAGAGGAACTGAGAAGGCCTAAATCTGAGCAGGCAGAATTGCTTCCTGGGCTTTTGGGAGTCCCAGTGCTGCTGTCATGTTTCCTTCTGCCCAGGACTGTCCAGTCTCCCAACACCTGGGGAAAGGCATTGAGGAACCTCAGGTTCCATGTTCCCAACCCTAGGTCAATTGGAACTCAAAACTATGGTGCCTATGCACCAGTCTCCCCACCAGTCTCCCCACAAGGCAGGCCTTTAAAATCACTTCATTTAACCCTCACACTACCACATATTTGTACAATTACAAGCCTGTTTTATAGAGATGGAAACTGAGGCCAGGACAGGATAAGTGATCTCCAAGTCCTAGAGCCAGAAAATGATAGTATCCAGACTTGGACCAAGGCTGACTCTAGAGCCATCCTATTAACTAGGTACACCACTGCCTCCCTCTGGGGCCAGATTCCACTTGGAAAGAGGCTCTGCACAGGTAGCCTCAGCCATCTCTGAGACTCTGTATCCTGGGCCAGGTGCGATGGCAGAGAAGGTGCTGGTAACAGGCGGGGCAGGCTACATTGGCAGCCATACAGTGCTGGAGCTGCTGGAGGCTGGCTATTCACCCGTGGTCATTGACAACTTCCATAATGCTATACGTGGTGAGCGCAGGGGCAGGGGATGGAAAGTTCCACTTTCAAGGTGTGTGTGTCTGTCTTCCTCTCCCTCCCTCTCTCCCCCTCTCTCCCTTGGGAACCCAGTATCCCATCCCCTGATTTTGATGGCCTCCATGTACCCAAATCAGGAGAGGGCTCCATGCCTGAGAGCCTGCGGCGGGTTCAGGAACTGACAGGCTGCTCTGTGGAGTTTGAGGAGATGGACATCTTGGACCAGGCAGCCCTACAGTGTCTCTTCAAGAAGGTGGGTGCCTGGCAGACAGGCAGGATGGGGCTGTAAAGCAACCTCTGACCCCAGCTTTGCCCCTGCAGCACAGCTTTATGGCAGTCATCCACTTTGCGGGGCTCAAGGCTGTAGGCGAGTCAATACAGAAGCCTCTGGATTATTACAGAGTTAACCTGACGGGAACCATCCAGCTTCTGGAGGTGAGACAAAGGGGCAAGGACACAGACACTGGGAGGGCTCCTAGCCAGGCAGGCTGTGCCACACAATGGGTAAGGGACTCAGGGGTAGAACCAGGCAGGGCCCAAATTGTTATCACCTTAGAAATGGCCTTCTTTAACCTGTCAGCCTGTCTCCCCATCTGTAAGTGGGAGTGGCCATTCCCCAGCCACACCCACCCGTGAAGGAGTAAGGGAGTGGGACTGAGTGTGACCCCTCCCTTCTATGGCCAGACCATGAGGGTGCACGGGGTGAAGAACCTGGTGTTCAGCAGCTCAGCCACTGTGTATGGGAACCCCCAGTACCTGCCCCTGGACGAATCCCACCCCACAGGCAGCTGTACCAATCCCTATGGGAAGTCCAAGTTTTTCATCGAGGAAATGATCCAGGACCTGTGCCAGGCAGACAAGGTGAGGGCCCCCCTTTCCCCTGCCCCTGCTCATGGATTTCTCACTGACCCCCATGAGCCTGAGGATGAGATTGTGAGCGACATCCACCAAGGAGGAAGCCAGGGCCCAAGGACCCGGCAGTCACAGCACCCGGGGGGAGGGCCCCATCCCCTGCTCCTTTCTAGGGACAGAGAATAAGTGTGGGAGGGGTGGGTAAAGGGCTCTGGACTCAGCTGGGACACAGTCTGCGCCCCTGCCCCCACTGTCTGACCATGTCCTGTAGACCTGGAACGCGGTGTTGCTGCGGTACTTCAACCCCATAGGTGCCCATGCCTCGGGCCACATTGGCGAGGACCCCCAGGGCATCCCCAACAACCTCATGCCCTATGTCTCCCAGGTAAGAAAGAGGGGGTGGCAGTAGGGTTGAGGGGTACAGCGGGTGCCAGGGGCCTGGGAAGGGCTAACCTGACTTCCACCGTAGGTGGCGATCGGGCGACGAGAGGCACTGAACGTCTTTGGCAACGACTATGACACAGAGGATGGCACAGGTGAGCCCAGGACCAGGAGGATCCAGGAGTGGGAGCCCAGGCACTAAGAGGAACAGAGACTGTACGAAAGCCCTACCCACCCACCTCCTCTGCAGGCATCCGGGATTATATCCATGTTGTGGATCTGGCCAAGGGCCACATTGCAGCCTTGAGGAAGCTGAAGGAGCAGTGTGGCTGCCGGGTAGGAGAAGGGAGAAGCAAGGGAAGGGAGGGAGATGGGAGTCCCGGGCAGACAGGGCCCAGAAGGGTGGTTAGTTGAGGCCCTTCCACAAGCCATTTTCTTCTGAGCAGATCTACAACCTGGGCACAGGCACAGGCTACTCGGTGCTGCAAATGGTCCAGGCCATGGAGAAGGCCTCAGGGAAGAAGGTAGGCTAGCTGGGCATGCAGCCCCACCTGATTCTTGGCAATAGAAGCCCTGACGGGCACACCAGTACAGCCCTGTCTACTAGCACTAGGTGCTGCAAGTGAGGCCCTGCTCTGCACCTGCACTTCTTGGGACCTGGTCACCAGTGGTATGGGTGAGGCTGGGGCTGGCTCTGCTAGGCAGCAACCGCCCCTTCTCTTACAGATCCCATACAAGGTGGTGGCACGGCGGGAAGGTGATGTGGCTGCCTGTTATGCCAATCCCAGCCTGGCCCTCGAGGAGCTGGGCTGGACAGCAGCCTTAGGGCTCGACAGGATGTGTGAGTGCTAGCCCCAGCCCCGGACCGTGGGTGTTGGCTTGGCCCCTGGGGGAGAGTGAAGGTCTGGGAAGGGGCCATTTGGGTCTGGGCATATGCCCTTCGGGCGCCCTGTGTTCCAGTGCAGACCCTGACCACAGTGTGGTCCTTGCCCTGTATTCACAGGTGAGGATCTGTGGCGATGGCAGAAGCAGAATCCTTCGGGCTTCGGCTCCCAGGCCTGAAGCCTCCCCTGCCGTGGGCCAGGAAAGGGAAAGAGAGACCGCCTGCTCTCTAGCCTCTGTCAGGCCTCAGCGGCTCCCCTACCTCAAACCCCAGCTGGGCCCATTCAGCCCACCAGGCCTGAGACCAAGGGTCTCAGTGAGCAGACAGTCTCTAACTCTTCTCTTCCCTGGGCTCTGGAAACCCACAAGGACCACCAGGAGTGAGCCAGGGAGGCAGGGCTCTGAGACAAAACACCCTCCTCCCAGGCACTAATTTATACTGCTATGAAGGAGCTTCTCAAAGTATTTAAAATAAAAGTTTTCTTACACCAGGGCAGATTCCCACACAAGATCACTCTACCCCTTGGATAGAATCCTCCAAGCTTGAAAGTTGAAGCAATTTCTTTAATTTTGTGGGAATCCAGGACACAACAAGAAAAACACCCCAAACCACATGGAGACAGAAGACGAGACAGAACTTCTCCCCAACCTCCCCCTTGGCCCTAGAGTGAGGACAACGTGGGGGTGAGGCAGCTGGGGGGGACCTTGCACCTCAGTCCAGCCCTGCAGGCTCCAGGCCTGCGGGGAGCAGGATAACGGGGAGGCAGGGCCCAGCCCCCAAGCCAGGACCTGCTGAGGGAAGGTATCCTCAAAGGACTCCGCCCCCCTCACCAACACTCCTGCCCAGGGGCAGGTGGCCCACAGCAGCAGTGGGGCCCAGGGCCATGGACACATTCATGATTGAGAAGCAGCCGGAGTGGAGGCAGGAGACACACGATTATCTGGGCAGAATCACCTGGGGGGTGGTAGGTGGGGCCTGGGAGGGGCCCATGGGCCAAACCCTGAGGTCACAGGAGGGGGCCCAAAGCAGGGCTAGTGAGTGAGGTCCTGAGTGAGTGGGTCAGCGGCTGGGCCCCATTCTCCCGCTGCCTACAGCCCCTCCAATACTGCTGCCAGGGAGGCCCACCTCCAGGGAAATGGGGTAAGAAAGCAGCCCACCCCCTGCTGCAGACAGCCAGGTGGCTGAGGCCAGGAAGGAAGGCCTGGCCAGGCCTCGGCCCGCCTGCCCCAGAGGCCTGTGGGGAGAGGACAGGTCGGGGAGAGGGTGATGGGTTCGACCGGCTCAGAACTGAGATGGTGCCACGCGTGCTGGGTCCCTCACGAGCTGGAGGACCATGCTCTAGGCCAGCAACTCTGGCTAGACAGGAGGCAGCAGCTTCTCAAGAAACTCCTTCACCGCTGCCATCTCCTGGGGACAAGGGGACATGATGAGAGGCTCCTGGCTAGAGGGAGGAGGGAGAAGGGTGAGAATGGAAAGCAGCCCCTCTCCACTGACCTGAGGACAGGAGCTGTGCATGACACCTGGGTAAGTCTTGAACTGGACCCTGGCGGGCGTGACAACGGACCGGAGCTTCTCGGCTGTCAGGGCCCCAAACCGTACTGGAACCATGGGGTCCAGCTCCCCATGGCACTGAAGGATGGCCAAATCCTTCGCACTGCCATTGGCTGCCTGTGGGCCAGACATGGCTTAGAAGGCAAAGCTAGTGCTTGGGCACAATCCCCAGGCCACAAGGAGTCTCAGAGGGCAGGAGGCAGGTGGTGGAGACACTCACCTGGGGGAATGCCCGGTGCAGAGGCAGCCAACAGCTCAATGCCACAATGCCAGCCAGAGGGTGGGGGCAAGTGAGGGCTGTGTAGAGGGACAGGGCCCCACCCTAGAAGGAGGAGAGAATAAAAGAGGTCAGGAAGGCACAGCTCACCTCTCCTGCCCCCCAGCCCTCATCCCCACTCACCTGTGAAAAGCCTCCCAGGACAATCCGATTGGCAGGAATCCCATTCTTCATCTCGTGTTCAATCAAGGCCTTGACTGGGGGGAGGGAGCAACAGTGGGTGGGGAGGGAAGCTGCCAGAGGGGTCCAGGGAAGGGAGCCGGACAGATACTACCCCACGCTTTCCTGGGCTGGAGGGAAGGAGGGTACTGAGGAGGGGCTGGGGCCTTACTGTTCTCTGCTGCCTTCTTGATGCCAGCCTCATCCTCTGGGGCATCTGGACTCAGCCCCATCAGGTCAAACCTGGGGGAGCAGAGCCATTGGCAGCTGATGGCAGACCCAGGCCAGCCCACTCCGCTTCCACATCTCCCCAAACTCACCATGAGGGCATCACCATCTTCATGTTGAGTGTCACAGGGATCCGAGGCCTAGGGAGGGATGGCAAGAAGGGCCATCGTGCTCAGGAGGGATGAGGAAACCACAGCAGGGTCCAAGAGCAGCAGAGTAGCCCTTGGGGGCCCCTCCCAGCAGGCAGGCCCTGTGTTTAAGGTGTTGCCAGGCAACCTGCCACGTGGGACTGGAAGCTGAGGTTGAGGCATCAGCGGTAGCAATGGAGAAGCAGAGCCCAAAACTCGGTATGACGGGGCTTCAGCTCAGTGGGTGAGTACTTGGGGAAGGGGTGCAGGAGGGCCCACTTCTAGGAGGTCTCAGGTCTTGGAGGTTCTTGGGCTGGGGGCTGTGGCTAAACCCCATTCCCAAGGGCTCCACAGGAGTGAAGGCTAAAAATGGCACTCCTAACTGCCCTGGGTCCAGGCCCCAGGATGGAGCTGGCAGGAGAGAATACGCCTGGGACCACAGAACCACCCATAAGCGGATCCCCACCCTCAGCCTCTCCCTTGCTGGGGTGACACTCACGCATGGGGACAGATGTACTTGACATGAGGGAGCCGGATGGTAGAGAGGGCGTCAGCCCAGCTGTGCCTACAGGAAGGGAGGGGAAAAAGGCACCGATGTGAAGAGGGAGAAAGAGAGGTGCGGGTCTCTCCAGTCCTGCCCTCTGGGCCCTTCCCCACCTCTCCAAGGAACAACACCTCCCCAGCTTACTCACCCTGTGTCTCCAAGTCCATGTAAAAAAATAACCTGGAAAGGGGTCAAAGATGGGGAAGAGGGCAGTCATCATCCTATCACCCCTCTGTCCAACTTCTGGCCACCCCTCCTGCACACCCAAGGATGGTGGCAGAGACTAAGGAAGCAGCCAAACAGGTTATTAACCTCCTGGCTTCAGGCGGCACCCTTCTCAATACTGCCACCTACAGCCAGTTCCTCAGCTGGCCTGGGGGCTGCTGGGGTAGGAGAGGACCCTTACCGCGGCCGTTTCCCGCTCAGCTCCAGACACAGTGGCAGCATCGGTGAGCAGGGGCACAGACATGGTGTTACCGCACATACACTGCAGGGCTCCACGGCTGGGGCCTGTGCACATTCAGGGGAGTGGTCAAGAGCAAGGCCAAGCAGGGGAGAGTCCTGACACGGTGGCAAAGCCTCAAACCCAGGTCCTGCCCAGGCTATCAGGCCCCGCACAGCACTTGGGCTTCTGTCCTGGGCACAAAGAAAAGGCAGGCAAGAAGTTCTGGGCCAGAGGGGGTAGGAAGTTTGCCTCCATTCTGGGGCTGAAAAGCAGAGGCAGCCCCCCTAGTATCCACCACACAGCTTCCTGGAGATGGCAGAGGCAGGGCTTAGGGACCACGGGGAGGGACGCCAGGGCATCCCCTGCTGCCTTTCCCCCACCAAACACGCCTCAACAGGGAACTGCCACCTCCCTGCTCTCTAATCTTCATCCTTCTCTAGAGAACCTGGGTCCCCTTCTCCCCAACTCCCAGCCCCACTGGGAAATGAAGGGGAGAAAAATGCCAGGGAAATATGCCTCCAGCCCCTATCCCAACCCCCCACACACATATTCTCCAAACTCCCTCCCACCCAGCCCCCAACCAGCCTCCACAGCAGTTTCTGGCTCAGCCCCAGCGGGCTGTCCATGTACCCAGAAGGCACACGGACTCGGGCCCACCCCCTGCCCTCAACTGGTACCCCACAAGCCCCTGAGTGGGGCTACATGCTGCTGGCCCCGCAGTGATTCCACATGGGTCCCCTGGCCTGACCATGCTCTGGGACTCCCAAACACACAAAAGAATGTCAAGCTGCTGGCCCCTCCCCGGCCTCAGCATCCTCCACACTCCCCGGAAGCTTCCCTACCTGCCTGTAAGTGTTCACCTTTACCTGTGGGGGCCCTCCCGGGGCCCTCCGCGTCCACCCTTCCAACTCACTGCCACCTCCCATCTCTCACCCTAACTGCAGCCCTCCACAGTGGGGGCCCTCACCTCTGACCCTGGGCCCCCTCTTCCCCCCGGGAATGCACCTTTTGCCTTAAGCCGGTGTTCCCTTCCTCCGCCACAGGGCAACCTCCACCTCTCAACTCAGGGTCCCCCCTCTTATAGTAGTGCCTTCCCCCCGATCCGGGATCTCCTTCCCAAAGTTAAAACTTCCACCCTGATCCAGGTGTCCCGCTCCCCACAATGGGAACTTCTGTTCCGACCAAGAGTCCCCCTCCACACTGACATTTTCCAGCCTGACCTGGCACCCTCTCCTGCCCACAAAGAGGCGTTCCACCTTTGACTCTGGGGTGCCCCCGCCCCACAATGGGATCTATCACTTCCAACCCTGGAGTCCCTCCCATCATACCGAGACACCCCCTTCCTGTCTCTCTACCCCCAAAGTCCCCAAGACTGGCCAGAGCCTCTTCGCACCTCACTCCCCACCCCCACCTCACAATTGCGGTTGACCTCCCCACTTGCCGGGGGGTCCGACCTGCCCGCAGTACCACCCTCCGCCTGCTGGCCCCGGACCAGGGTACCTCCACTCCGTGGGGGTTTCGAGACCTCTGGGGCGATTCTCCTCTTTCTCCTGCACAGACACACACTCTTCCCCGTCGGCCGCCCCCGCCGGAACTTCCGTTCGAGTCCCGAGAACCCAGCCATCGCGCTGCCGGAAGTAGCCTGGCCAGGGGTACGGAACCCGGAAGTGGGCTCGGGGTTTCTCCAGATAGGGGCTGCCATGTTGGATACGGCGGGCCACTCCCAGTAATTGAAGCACGAAGTCACCCACAGAAACTAGACAGACAGCGTACTCGGGACTTGCTACCACCATCCATGCGCCCCCTGGAGGAAAGCTGTCTGGAAGGGGAAGCATTCCGCATTCTAGCATAGT
This sequence comes from Smutsia gigantea, assembly GCA_032199065.1. Lineage (NCBI taxonomy): Eukaryota > Metazoa > Chordata > Mammalia > Pholidota > Manidae > Smutsia > Smutsia gigantea. The sequence goes on along the minus strand of JAVSCE010013168.1, from coordinate 26,771 downwards.
TTCCCGCCTTTCGATTCGCATGGGTCTCACTTCATTAGGGCCTTGGGTAGCCACCACTGGCTTTCATGCTCTGTTCCAGGATCATGGATACAAACCCTGAATTGAAAAGATCCTTAGGAACCATCTAGTCCTTCAGTCTTCAAGATGAGAAAACCGAGGCTCAGGAAGATTACACGATAATACTGCCTCTGCACCTGCTCCCTGAGCTACAAGGTGGTGATAACCACCCTATTTCACAGCTTTGCTGTTGGGTCCAAATATGGTCGTGTGGAAATGACCTACACATTTATATGCTGTAAAATCAGAGCGAGGTTTTGAGTCCAAAAGCCCTGAGAAAATAACAAACAGCCCGTATCAGGACAGCTGGCCAAGCATCAGCAGTGTTGTCTTTGGCTCCGCCCTCCACCAGCAATGCCATGACGACAGTGCACGAAATACCACCATCAATGAGCACCAGCTACTAAGAATAAGAAGGACTTCATTTGGTCACCCCTCCGCTCCTTGCTGCACTGGTAAAGTGGAAATGGGGCTCAGAGTCCACAGAAAGCCTGGAAGGGGAAGACAAACTGAGTTGAAGGATCATGACCCCAATAGAACATGTGAGAACCCTTGCAAACAGGAAATGAGCCATGCTCATCTCAGCAGCTTAGGACTCATTCTCCCAGCATAACCTACACTAGTTTTTCTTTGAACTTAAAGCACTTTTTCCCAAGTTAAGAGGTAGTTTGGTCTTAAGTGCTTAACAGTTCAGACAGAGCCTAAAGTTCCAAGCAGGAAATCTTTGGGCCCAGAGGACCACAGAAAGCCAAAATCCCAGGACTAGATGACAGAAGAAAGGGGATGAGTGGATGAAAACACAGCTGCCCCCACTCCAGGAGAATCCCTGCTGGGTTGCTTATGGAAGAACAATTTCTCATACACCCGTCACCTGAGACACTGGTACACTGAGCAAATTCTTCAGAGTAAAGCTTAAATTCAGAGGCCTAGTCTCAGGCGCTACCTGTGATTAGTGCTTTAATTAGTAGAATTAATGAAGGGCTGGTCTGCACTAAGAGTTCTAACTTTATTTTACACCCTACTCCAAAATAAAATTTAGCCCTTTTATTCTAGCCTCCAAAATGATCCAACTGAAATAAAGAGGCTGTGGCTGAACAGTGAGGAGGGCCCTTAGCACATCAAGAATTGCACTGGCATTCTGGTTGATTTCCAGCTGCATTTTAGGTTTTTTTTTTTAAGGCTCAACAAGGCTTGGAGGTAGCAGAGTTTCCCTAGTACAGGCTAGAGAAACATGGGGCATATGCTGCTAACCACAGTGTCAGCCAATCCCTCAGAGGAATTCTGTCAAGAGGATCAGATTCAACACTAATCCCCAAGATCAAATGCTTTTATTTTCTGCAAGGGAGAGAATACCCAAACCCCCCTTTTTAGATACTTAAGTTCTCTCCAATTGTTGTATTGACTTTCAAATTTTAAATCCAAAGTCGGGTTCACCTTCAGGCCGCATGCGCTGCTCACTTACTTTCGTCTTCATTTCTTCTGATGAACTCCAGAATCTGTTCTCCCTTATTTTTCTAAATGTCACACCACAAGTCACTTTCTTTCATGAGAAGCGGAACACAGGTTTTTAACCTCACCTTCATCCTCACAAAATTTGGGTGGGTGGATGGATGAAAGAGTGTAAGCCTTCTGTACAGAATTAAGCTTGACTTTTCCTGGAGAAATCGACCTAGTCTTGATATAACTGTGGCACTTATGATCTACCTAGTACAAAACAACAAAAAATTTCCAAGTTCCACACAGTTGCTAGTAAAGTAAAAGTTTCATCAGTACTATCAAGAACTCAAAAGAATATACAAACATTAAGTCTGGCAAGGATTTATTATGAAGCTTATTAGTCACGGTGAATAAAAAGCCATGAACAGAAGAACTGAGATCTCTAAATTCTGGCACTGGGCTTACAACACTAGTTAGAAACTAATACATCAAGCATGTCCCCAGGGGAATCTTACTGAAGTCCCAATCTTACTCCAACCAGGGTACCCACAAACACAGAATGATGTCCATGCTCACCCCAGACTGCTTACATAGGCAGTAGTAAAAAAAAAGACCTTCTCCTCAAGCTATTAAGCATCATCAGGAGATTCCTGCTCTTCTAGCTATAACCTGGGACACTAGTACCTGACAGAAAACTCCAAGCTGGGCAACTTGACAAGAATGCTGAATAATGACAGGGAGAAAGAGCAAGCAGGGACAAGTATTTCTAGTTGGAGACCCTCCTGATGGCTAATACAAAAACAATGCTGAGGCTTCAGAAAGTTTACTGCAGCCCAAGGAATAATTTCGACTTTTGAAAAAGCAAGTCACACAAAAGTCCTGCCACAAGCAACAAGACACTTAGGATCCCATGGCCACATTGACTGGAAAGGCAGGCATTATCCATGACTGCCAGACGCTGACCAGCCCAAGACCCAATTTCTAAGGGCCCTAAAGAACCATGATTGTCCCTTGGCATCCACACCACCCTCCCGGTGATGTGGCATCTTTCATAGGCCAGGTTTCTGCAGCAAGCCCCAAAGACAAAGCTTGGCAGAGGCTGTGGCAGCCAACTCTCTGGAAGCCCATCTCTTAGTCCTTCCCAAAAGGATGTTGTTCATCTTCACTGACCCAGCGCCTCAGTGGGAGCCCTGGCCAGCCCTTAAGAAATGAAGTGTGTCTGTGGGGTAACCTGATGGACCCTGTGGTCTGCTGGGTTGGCCGATGCTTCATAATTGCAGATGGTCACCTCATGTCGGCGAAGCTGCAAGAAAATTGAAAGGCTGGGTCAGCTGGCCGTTTCCCCGACCACACGCTGGGGTAGTCCTTATTCAGGCTCATTTCTCTAAGTCGTGTTCTAATTGGACTTCTGATACTTTCTATCCTAGGAAGCCTATAAAGATCATTATCAATGATTCACCCCATAACTTAGAAGATTCATTCCCCCACTATAATGGAGGGGCCATAAGAAGAGAACCTTGTCTATCTTGTTTATCATCTTATCTCTGTGCCTGAAACAAGAAAGGTTACCAAAAATGTTGAATGACAAAGAATTTTAAAGTAAAAAAGTTGATATCCACTGCATTCTTTCAACCTCCTTCAAAAAATACTTATACCCTACCTATCAAATGAGCCGGACAGTTTACAGCGATGAAACCAATGAAGGTTATAAAATGACTGGGAACAACCAATGTCTCATTTGCTCTGTTTCCCTTCCTTATAGGGCCTACCACCACAGCACGCAGATAGACACACATGTATCAGAGTGGGGCAATAGGGTTTCCAACCCCATCTTACCTCAGTCCACTCTCCTCTCAGGCCAATATAAAAGACCTTTGTGGTATCTGCTCCAAAGTTTTTTGATATATGAATTGAGAGATGATAGACATTTGAAAAACGAGAAATTCTAGAGGATGAAAGGAGTGGGGAGAAGACACAGGTTAGAGTTCAAAGAGTATCTCACCACCATATCAAAAACAACAATTTTAGCTTCAATTTGTGGTAGAACCCAGGCAAATGTCAGAGAACACTCTTGAGGTATTATGTTTCATTCTTCTCCTCTGGACAAGCAATGAATTCAGTGAACATTTACTGAGCATCTGCAAGATCCTTCCCAAGGCAACAGGGAGAGAAAAATGAATCAACACTGCCCTGCCCTCAAGGAGCAGAAATGAGAAATGCTGTTATAACCAGGCAAGTTCAGTGCTGACCTCACCTTTAAGAAAAAGAGAACTAGTGAAAAGGTTAGGCGGTCACGTGTAACTTAACCTTCTGTACGCCCCACTAAGCAAAGAGGAATTCTAAAATCATCTTTCCTAAAACCACCCTAGGAGCTCACTCAACTCTGCCAATTGCTTACAAGTTAACATGTCTGTAGCTTGCACTGAATCTGCCAAAAATTGACCAAGCCAAGGAATAAGCGTCCTCCACTGATTTAACTTGTTCCTGATGCTTAGAGAGCAGAAGACAGGCCAAACTTAACTTGCAACCCCAGTAAGTGCTAATGCATATATGCCCACTGAGAATGAGGGAATGCCCGCTGCTCCTCAGGAGAAGCCACAGAGCGTGGAAGACAGGTCTAGCACTCACTTTGTAGCATACTCTAATTCTCCCATAAGATCCCGGTTCAGACTGAAGGTCTGATCTGGTTCCCTGTCTGTATCACCGAAGGACATCTGAGGAATGTTCTTGTACCTGAGGAAGGAAAGGGAAGAATAGTCAAGATAAATTCTCACATTTTTCAGTTTTTCACAACTTCCTACTGACTTCTCAACTGCCCTCAGTTCTATCAGAAGGAATTCAAATTTTGGAAATGGCATTTTACTGGCATTTATACACAAATTATCTTTAATCCAACAAGAAAAGAGCTGAGAGCTGCAACATAAACCAATGGCATCTTTGAGTGGGATATGATCACATGAGAAGCGATCCACAAAGGGAAGCCTCAAACTAGGTCATGTGAGCAAATGCACAAAGTGAGCAACTCAGCACATTCACACCAAGCTGAGGATATTAAATAAAACAGCTTACTCATGGGGAAAAAAATGCTTTGGCAGAAAGACACTAAACAGTTAAGAGATAAGATCAGGTAACCCAAAGCTCAAGCATTTTTTGTATTCAAAATTACCCTTTATACTGAGTCATCCTACAATACTTAAAAGAATACAATTTGGGGATTTCCATTTTGAAAAGAGCACAGACGTCTGCAAACACAACGGGCTCTGGAAATTCAAGTAAAACTGCTAGTGAAGAAAAAAATGTTTCCAAGAAATATCAAGGAAACGGCTCTCCTCTACAACTCACAAATTCTGAAGGACTGAGCCACCTGACTCCATCCCTATCTCTACAGTGTTTTATTAACACCCTGACACAGGAGGAGGCTAGATATTAGCTGCAGCAAAATGTACATAATTTAAGAAAGCAAATGTTTGCTTCAAAGTGTTTCTAAGAATGAGGCACAGAAGAAGAATAATAATAGTGAACATTTATGAGCAGCATTATGAGAGGCAGTGTAGCACTATAGTTAAAAGCAGGGTCTCTGGAGCCAGACTTCCTAGGTTTAAAAGCCTGGCTCTGTCACTTACCAGCTATGTGATTTTGCACAAATGATTTAACCTCTCTGCTTCAGTTTCCTCATCTATAAAATTGTTACAGTAATAGTACATATGCCATACAGTTGATGTAGAGAGTAAACTGAATCAATTTTAAGAGATACACATATTTAAAAAATTTTTTACTTTGAAAAATGTCAAACATACACAAAAGCAGAGAGAAAAATATTATAAATCTCCATATACTTATCACTTAGCTTCAATAATCAACACTGAGCCGTTTTTGCCTATCACCCCCCTTTTGTTTGTGCTTGATACTTTAAAGTAATCCCAAATGTATCATCTCACTCATAAATACTTCAGTATGTATCTCCAAAAAGTAAGGACTTCTTAAAAAATAAACACACACATACCATTCTTAAACCTAGTCTGTGTTCAAATTTCACTGATTCAAGTCCTCAGTGTGACTTTTCTGGATGTGTCAATGTAATGTCATAGTTGAATAGACAACATATGTTTCTCTATTAATGGTACATAAAATAATGGTGCATTTTATAATCGATGACATCTTAGATTCAATAAGTAATATATGTAATGCTTAGACCTGAGGGCTATTAAAGTGTCTGCACCTGCCCTCCTAAAATTGGGCACTTAATTAATATATTTCACATTTATTCTAAGCTCTTTACATGTTACATATTAATTTAATTCTTTCCACAATCTTCTGAGTTTGAACCATTACTATTGCCACTTTACATAAGAGAGCACGGCAATATAAGGAAGGTAAGCAATGACCCAAAGTCAGGCAGCCAGCAAGTGGGACAGCCAGAATGTGAACCCAAGCTGTTTATTCCAGAGCCCACTCTTAACCATAATGCAACATGGATATCTACTCTTCTCAAGCCAATCCATCTCCCAAGTAAATGAGTCTCCAAAAGCATGAACTCAAACATACTGTTTCCTTAAAATGATTAAATATGTGGATTTGCTCTCAAATTCAGGTCTCTAACATTCAAAAATATTGTCAATCTCTTACATTGCATTTAAATTTTTCAGTAGAATTTTTGTCTTTATTCCTTAGGCTGTACTGTTCATCCTCACGACTTATTTTATAATTGGAAGTTTGTACCTCTTTATCCTCTTCACTCATTTTGCCCTTGTCCCCTCACCCTCCTGGCCCCCACTTCTATGGCAACCACTAATTGTTCTCTGCGTCTATGAGTCTATTTCTGCTTTGTTTGTTCATTTTTTAGACTCCACCTATAAGTGAAACCATGTGGTATTTGTCTTTCTCTAGAAGAAGTTTTTTACATGTAAAGTTCTTCTGATATGTCTCCATTACTCAAAGAGCAGTTTTCCTCTTCCTTTAGGAAAGCTATGTTGGAATAAGGCAAGTTATCAAAAAGGGAGAACTAACCCTTGTGGCAACAGATCTACTGTATTGGTAGACAGAACTTTGCTAACTAAATAAAGGCCACACAAATCCAGATGGAGTAACTCCATGTCAACAAAACACATGCAAAAATTATAACTGTATGAAATAGCAAAGGGAAATTTTGAAGCTAACCCCAAGAGTAAAAGCCATAAAGATCACTTGATATCTGTAGCTGGGTTATAAAGAAAACTGCAAAGTCATCAACAACTGGCATTTATAGGATGCTCTCTGAATGAATGATGCCATACCCAGCACTTTGAAGAGACAAGCTGTTGGTCTTAAAGATACTCAATCTAAAAATGTCATTAATTCAGGAAGAGATAAGTGTATTCTGATGCAGAACAAGACCAAGATTTTTTTAAAGAGAGGAGGACATATTTAATCAACTAAAAAGAAAAAAATTGTATTATTTGGAGAACTAGGAGCTTCTTGAGGACCTAAGCCCTTGCCACTTACAGTCTCATCTCAGAGGGGTGTGAGTCATCATCCTCTCCCATTATAATGATGCCTTTAAGCTTGACATTGCCTGTAAATCTGCCAGAATGCAAAAGAGAAGGTTGTCAACCTGGGTTTGAAGTTCTGCTTTGTTGTATGACCTTGGGCAAGACCCTTACCCCTTCTGGGCTTCAGTTCACTCATGTGTCAGGCTTGTACCTGACAATTTCTAAGATCCTGTCTGCCTCTGGCATTTTACAGTTCTAAAAGATTTACCTTGATTTCTCAAGTTATCTTTCAAAGAATACATTTTTTTCCAGTCTGCACCAAGAAAGCTATCATGTTTTCCTCCTCAAACCCACCATGGTAATTTACCCTCCATTTCTAGAAACAGATGGGTGCCAATCAATGAATGAATCCTGATGAGGCAATTGGATACAGCCTATTTAACCTGAGGCAAGCACCAAGGAGATACTTACGGAATATTAAACAGAAGCTCTTCATCTGCATCACTTTCAACAAACTGGAGGGGAGACGGGTTGGGGGGGAGAAAGCAACAAATATTTGCTGAGAGCCTACAATTTCAGGCATCTTCCACCCTGTTCTACAACTGGATTGCAATGCAAATAAATAGTCAACCTCCCTCGATTTTCCAGCACTTCTTAACTTGACGTTAATAGTCACAGACTATTCAACCGGAGGGCTCTTAAATGGGGAGCCCTTAATGAACTTCCAGGACCGACTAGCCTCCTGAAACTGTGCACAAGGATATGTGCCTATGCGGTCGACAGCTTTTAAATGTCTGTGACCCCACAACGATAAGTGCTCTGGACAGAATAACATGCTTCATCTCTCTAAGCTAGTCTGGTCTTCACCAGGTGATATGATCAGGCAGCGATTGGGACGAGTGGTCAAATGGCAGAGAAAACGTCCTCACGGCCATCCTCCCTCCCTACCTCCCAAGCCCTGGAACAGAACTCTGGCTGTGTAAAGCCAAAGCGCCCCCTTCATTCTCTAGACCTCAGTTCCTCTGTCTGCAATATGGGGAGACTCGACGGTGGCCGCCTGCCAAAGGGACAGCAGGAGACAGGAACGGGAAAACGCTTGGCCATCAGGCTGGCGTTATTTTTAAAATCAGGAATGAGGCCGCGCACGGGTCCCCGGCCCAGGCCCGGGGAGGCCCACCTTGGAGCGGTCGGTCCGCTCCTCCCACGGCTTGAAGACCGTGCGGCCGCTGCCCTCGCGGCTCTCGTTAAGGCACTGCAGTCGCTCCAGGTCGATGCGCAGGTACAGGCCATAGGCCAGGCCGCGCTGCTCGGGCGGCTCCTCCCGTTCGGCGGCGCAGCGGCAGCCGCCCCCGCCGTGACTGTGGCCGTGCGACATGGCGACGCCGCCGCCACCCGCAAGTCGTCCCGGCCCGGGCGCCGCCACCCGCTAAGCGTTCGCTCCGCTCCGGCCGCCAAGCGCGCTGCGGCCGCCGCGTCGTAAAAGGCGCCCCTGTGCGGCGCATGCGCCCGGGGAGCAGGGGGCGTGGCTCGGAAGAAGTTGACAGGCGGTGGCAGGTGCGGGAGAATTACTGTTGACTCAGGCCTGGAGAGAGGGACGATGTTGCTGCCCCAGCTTCGCAGACGCGAAAACTGAAGGACAGATTAAGTTGGTGTTTCGAGTAAATGGTGGGGCTGGGATTCCAATCCGCCTTCCCATGGGGCTAAAGACTGTGCTCTTTTCTTTTACCACCAACGTTTTTTGGGAGCTGGTGGAGAAAAGTGTGCTCAGTGATAAGGCCCTGAAGGGGAGGGAGCGCGGCGTTATCACCGTCCTTAAGCGCTTAGAGATCGCAGACCGCTTTCATAACCCTTTTCTTCACAGCGGGCTTGGCGGTCCAGAGCTTTATGGGCGGCTGATCTGAAGACAAGTGCTGGGTCTACTGATGGCCTGACACCCTGAATTGCTTACTCATGTTCCCCATCCTGAAACTTCGTTTCCTCGTCTCTGGAGTGGTAATGATAATAGTGTGTTTCATAAGCTCGCAATATTAAATGAAAAATGGGCTTAAAGAACACAGCACAGTAGCCGACATGTGGTAAGAGTTCAATAGCTGAGTCAGATCTTGGTTCAAGTCCAAGCACTGCCACTTACTAGCTGTGTGACCTTGGGCAAGTGACTTAACCGCTCTGCATCCCACTTCATCCCCTGCCAAGTGCAAGGATTGGGCTTGATGACCTTTAAGTCCTCTCCCTGTGTGGTAGGTATTTTCAGAGCAGTTTTTCCAAACCTCTGGTTGTGACCTATTAAAGGCTCTTAAAATCCGTTTAGAGGATTGTGACCAGCATTCAAAAGATAAAATAGTATATAATAAGTTCAGAATGTATCACACACTTTAAGTCCCAATTTATGGAACTTGCGTTTCAGTTTTGGCTTTTGTGCACTCAGATGCAATGTAAAGTGTTTTTCATATTGTGGGTTGAGGTCACAAGAATTGAAAGCTACTGTTTTAGAGAGTTGAAGTGATTTTGGTTTCAAGCTAGAATTCATTCTTACTCCTTACTCCTTGGAGGGGAGGGGAAAAGACAGAGGCTGTAGAGAGAATTATGGGGTACTCTGGATATCCCGTGCCTTTCACATCTGGCTCTGGAGTGTGGCTGGTGAAATAGAAACCAAAATATCCATCTGTTCAAGTTCCATTCAGAAATATTTTGATATACTAATTCAATTCCTTGTGAAATAGGTAAGCTTGCTTCTGGTTCAAAATAGCTCAACGTCATGAATTATTCCTGCTTTCACATGAGACACGGCACAGGTAGTAAATATTTGTTTAATTGAGTGATACACTCAGTAGTCTTTCTCTGGAAAGACAGTGTCCCACTACAGAACTGACATAAGCCTTATCCAGGACATCTACGTGCTGACTTCTTTCCTGTCATTTTCATCACTGTCATATTTTACTGATTTATTGAGCACTACGTGCCAGACATTGTGCTAAGCGTGTTATGTAGTTCATCTCAATTATTTGTCACATGAACTTTTAAGAGATCGGTAGTGTTACCCAATGTTACCTCCAACTTGAAGATGAGGAAGACTGAGGCTGAAAGAGGTGAATGATCTTACCCAAGATCAGATGAATGTAGGAAATAACCAGGCTTTGAATACATCCTATGGTTTCCTGAAACAAAAAGTGCTCACGAAGTATGTTGAATCAATTAGCTTTTGCTGTGTAACAAATCACCCCACAGCTTAAAAGCTTTAAACAACAAGCATTTATTATTTCACCTGATTCTGTTGATTATTGGGCATTTCTTTTCTGGGCCAATTTGGCTTGGGCTTGGTGATTTGGAATGGCCTCATTCACATATCTGGTTGATGTTGGCTGTCCCCTGAGATGGTGAGGTAATTTGTCTCCAGTAGGCTACCTGAGCTTAGTCACATGGTGGCAGTTGCAGAGTTCCAGGAGTAAGAGAGGGAAGACCCATTGCACAAGCATTTTTTAAGCCTCTACTTCTATAATTTTTGCTGATGACCCTCAGCCAGAACAAGTCTCATAGCCAAATACAAATTCAAGGGCGGAGAGATAGACTTCACCTTTTGACTGGAAGAGCTACAGAATACTGTGGCTCCAATGTACCTGTGTGATAGTTATCTTCTGTTGTGTAATAAATTACTCCCAGACTTAATGGCTTAAAGCAACAGTTAACATTTATTTCATTTTCTGTGAGTCAGGAATTTGGGAGTAGCTTAGCTGGTGGTTCTTTTCCAAAATGGTGCACTCACAGGGCTGGCAAGTTGGTGCAGGCTGTTGGCTGGAGGCCTCAGTTCCTTGCCATACGGATCTCTCCACAGGACTGCTTAGGTGTCTTCACGACACTGCAGCAGAGCATGTGACCCAAGATTGAGCAAAACAGAGCAATCATCTAAAGTACAATGATTATGATCAAGCCTTAGAAATCACCTGTCAATTCTGCAATATCCCATGATTCCACAGGTCAGCCATATTCAGGGTGTGCAGGAACTATATAAAGGTGTGAATACCAGTAAGGTAGAACTCATTAAAGTCTGGCTACTACACTACCATTGAAAATGTCCTTATTCTCCTCTTATACTTCTCTTGGTCCCTAGTATTCTCAAGTGTGGTGATGCTGTTGGTTCTTTTGTCATTCACTGTGCTGGATACATGATGGGTCCTTTCAACTGAGGAACCATAGACAGAATGTGAGTACACAGGCTAGGACATCTGCATACACGTATGCAAGGCCCCTTGCAGGGTAACATATTTAAGGGTATGAAGAGACAAGGGGTGGGGCTAGGTCCTGCCCTTCCATTCTCCACCACCTTCTAATGCAAAGTTCCAAGAGGCCCAGAAATTTGGATGTGGCCTTCCAGGTTATTGTGAAGGTTTATTTACCAAGGTAGCAGAATAAACTGTATTTTATTTAACAGTTCGTTAGCTCCATTTATAACCTTTTAAGTATACCTCCATTTGTACTCTTGCCCCAGTCCCTCAAATATTACATATGGCCTGCTAGGCAAGCTGCTTAGTGTCTCTAAGCCTTGTATTTATCATATATGACATGGGACTATTAAGAATACTTACTTTGTAGGGTTTTATCATGAGGGTAATATTAGATAATGCATGAAAAGTATTTGGAATGACATCTGGTCCTAGGAAAAGGTTAAATATTGGCTAATACTGTTGCCAAGGGCCAGACTTCCAGTTCAGAGCCCCCAGCTGGTGGATGTGAAACTGCAATTGCTAAGGAGGATAGATTTGGAAGAAACCAGTGGTTGGTTGCAGGGTAACTTAGCTCTGATTTGGGAATAATGTGTTTTGTCTCTGCTTACTCTGCTTGTCCCTTGCACTCCTATGTTGCAAGGATGTCTGAGGACAAATGGGAATTCTCACTGACTTCTAGGACTACCCTAGGACAAGTAGGAAAAACTTCCAATTTTTTTTCTTTCTCCCATTTCCAGGTTCATCTGCAAACATTTCTGTAGTTCAAGGACTGCTGAATTTGTATCCATCTTCCCTTTCCTCCTCTCTCCATTAGGCAGGGAGAAACAAACTGTTTTCTGTCCTTTCTGAGTGCTCCTTTGTGGCAAACTGAGAGCATAGTAGAATAATAGCTAACAACTATATGGCACTAATAATGGGACAAACACTGTCCCAAGGGCTTTACCTTGATTATTTTAAATCTTCAGAATTGCAGGTGTCCTATTATTATCTTCATTGTGTAGATGAGAAAACCTGGGCACAGAGAAGCTAAGTAACTTGTCCAAAGTCACACAGCTGGTTAGTACCAGAACTAGGATTTAAACAAGTGCAGCAGGCCTCCGAAGTCCATACTCTTTTACACATTGAGCCTTCTCCAAATATTAATTAACATCTGTTAAGTACTTATGTACTATGTGCCAAGCTGAGACCCCAGAGCTTACTTAACCACCATGCTGTACTGACCAGCTGCATTTCCTTGGACAAGTCATTTTCCTTAGAGCATCAGTCATAACAGTCCTTTACTACGTGCCCATTCCATGTTGGCTACTTCATCTAATTCATCATCAACTTCCTGGCTAGGCTTGTCCTGAGCTCTTTCTATGTGCCAGGCACTGATCCAAGCACTTCACATGTTTTAACTCAGGTCATTTTACAATAGCTCAGCAAAGTTGATGTATTTTTCTCCTATTTGGAGGAAGAAATGGAGACAGAGAGGTTAGTGACTTGCTCAAGGGCACACAGCTAGAAAGTATGGGATTGGAAGCTGGGTGGCCCTGTGGATTACCTGAATGTCCAGGCTGCTATGACTGCCTTTGGAGTCTTTGTTACTGTTAGCAAATATTTCCAGTTCTCTGCATCCAGGCATATGGATGGATTTTATTTCCCTGTCCCCTGGAATTTAGGTGCAGTCAATGAAATATGATGGGAATGATGGATGTCACTTCTGGACATAGCTTAGGGGCCAGTGTAATATTCTTTCCTTTCCTAAGAAATAGCACAGGGATGGTGTCTCCCTTAGGCTTGGGACCTGAGAAAGGATGACGTATAGCACGGCCCCAACTGATCCACAAAGAGAGAAACCTCTGTTTTGAGTCCCTGAGATTTGGGAGGTATTTCTGCAACATAACCAGGTCCAGGGGTCCTCAACCTCGACACTGTTGACGTTTTGGGTCAAATAATTCTTTGCTATTTGGAACTGTCTTGTGTGTTGTGGAATGTTTAACACTTTTTTTTGCCAAGTGTCATACTGGGGGCCATTATCTGCAGTTGAGAATTTCTGCCCTAGCCTATCCTAACAGTCTGATGATCCTGCCTGTCCTAAATAAAAAAGCATTTAGGCATGATTTGTTTCAGTATGCTGTTAGATTCTGCTAATATTTAAGATGGTCCCATCAATATTAATAAATAAGATTGGTCTGCTATTTTTTTTCTTTGTGCAGCATTTATCCAGTTTCCATGTCAGTGTTATAGTAGCTACAACAGCATTTTCCTTCTTTTTCATTGCTTTGGAATAGTTTAAGTGGCTCTGGTATTATCTGACCTTTATGGTTGAAAGAATTCCCCTATGAAACCATCCTGGGCCTGGAGCTTTCTTACAGGGGAGGCTCTTCAACTGCTTTACTTCTTCTATGGTCATTACTCTGTTAAACTTGCCACCTCTGTAGGAGCCCGTTTTGGTAAGCTGCATTTTTCTGGAAAATTATCCACTTCATATAGGTTTTCTCATATGTTCTATATAGTTGGGGCACAGGGCTTTAAAAACTGGGAGATTTTATGAACTCATGGGACTACATCAAAAAAAGTTTCTGCACGGCAAAGGACACCATCAACAAAACAAAAAGGCACCCTACGGTATGGGAGAATATATTTGTAAATGACATATCCGACAAAGGGTTAACATACAAAATATATAAAGAACTTAGATGCCTCAACACCCAAAAAGCAAATAACCCGATTAAAAAACGGGCGGAGGATACGAACAGACACTTCTCCAAAGAAGAAATTCAGATGGCCAACAGAAACATGAAAAGATGCTCCACATCACTAATCATCAGGGAAATGTAAATTAAAACCACAATGAGATATCACCTCACACCAGTAAGGATGGCCAGCATTGAAAAGACTAAGAACAACAAATGCTAGCGAGGATGCGGAGAAAGGGGAACCCTCCTACACTGCTGGTGGGAATGTAAGCTAGTTCAACCATTGTGGAAAGCAATATGGAGGTTCCTCAAAAAACTAAAAATACAAATACCATTTGACCCGGGAATCCCACTCCTTGGAATTTACCCAAAGAATACAACTTCTCAGATTCAAAAAGACATATGCACCCCTATGTTTATTGCAGCACTATTTACAATAGCTAAGATATGGAAGCAACCTAAGTGTCCATCAGTAGATGAATGGATAAAGAAGAAGTGGTACATATACACAATGGAATACTATTCAGCCATATGGAATACTATTCAGCCATAAGAAAGAAACAAATCCTACCATTTGCAACAACATGGATGAGAGCTGGAGGATATTATGCTCAGTGAAATAAGCCAGGTGGAGAAAGACAAGTGCCAAATGATTTCCCTCATTTGTGGAGTATAACAATGAAGCAAAACTGGAGGAGCAGGAGAGCAGCAGACTCAGGGACTCCAAGAAGGGACTAGTTGTTACCAAAGGGGAGGGGTGTGGGAGGGTGGGTGGGGAGGGTGGGAGAAGGGGATTGAGGGGTATTATGTTTAGTACACATGGTGTGGGGAGTCATGGGGAAAACAGTGTAGCACAGAGAAGGCAAACAGTGAATCTGTGGCATCTTACTACACTGATGGACAGTGACTGCAATGGGGTATGTGGGGGGACTAGATAATATGGGTAAATGTAGTAACCACATTGTTTTTTCATGTGAAACCTTCATAAGAGTGTATATCAATAATACCTTGATGAAAAAAAACTGGGAGATTTTACATGCAGTCTAGATTTTTGCCTTTTCTTTTAAACTCAGATGTGACCGTACTGGGCTCTGCCTTCCCCCTGGAAAACACGAGGAGCTGGGTCGATAGCTCTTACTTTCTTTCTGTCCCACCACTCCCCATTGTCTCACACCAAGTGCCTGGTGTTTGAGTTTGTGACTCCTAAGAAAAAATTAGGTAGAGTCTGCCTTTCGGGTGGTTGTTAGGACCTGTAGTGTAAGGGACTGAAAGAATAGATGAGTCCAAACAGAAAAGTTGAACGAACCCTATCAAGAGCGGCAGAAGATTCTCAGGAAGGACTCACTGACCTCAAAATAGTTCTTAGCTTGTGACCCTAAAGATTCAGTTCCCGTCAACAGGAAACAAGACTTTTCCTTTCATTCCACATTGAGAGGGAATGAAGGAAGGACACTGCAACTTATTGAGGTCTCCTTCTCCCATTGAATCCTTAGAAGAATTCCTGTGGGGTGTCATTATTCCCATGCTACAGATGAGGAAACTGAGGCTCAGAGGTGTGTCAACACAGCTAAAGAGTGGTGGAGCCAAGATTTGAACCTTATCTCATTCCAAACCTCATGCATTGTTTTGAAAGTGAGTCCTTTGTCTACACTACACCAGGCAGCTCTCTGAATTCATTGGGGAAGGCCTATAAGAAAGCACATCCTTCTAGATCCTAAGTCTGACCTATTTGAACAGATTTCTGCAGTGGGGCCCAGAAACCTATACTTTAATTGATGATTTGTACAATTGATTCATCTCCCCTACCAGATGAAAGCTCCGTGAAGGCAGGGACCCTGTCTTATGCAGTGACACAGGGTAGGGGCAACGCAAGGGTTCGCTGTGACTGAACATGCTGGCTTCCCAGCCCTGACCTATGGGCCAGCTGGGAAGAGTGTTTAAACTCCTTGTGGCAAATTCTCTGGAGTAGTTCTCAAGCTTTAATGTGTATTTAAAGAATTACTTGGGTCACTTATTTTTTATTATTCATGCACACTCTGGGGCCCCACCCGAGTCTATGCTTGGTAAACACAGATGTAGCTATACAAAATTTTGATGGCTTGAATTTTCCGTGGGAGTTTTTGAAAAGGGTTGAGACAGTAGGCATCACAGAAAGAGAAGATTGGGGGCCTATAAAGACAAACTGCTCCTTTCACTATTTAGCCAAATAACCAGGGAGAGACCCAAGTGGATGCTGAACCCTAGTAGAGAACCCTGTGAAAGGCCCATCTGTCAAGGTGATGAGCCAGGTAGAGGATTCTTCTGGGCATCAGCTACATGCAGCAGAGAAAAGAAATAACCCTTATAAATGATCGGGGCCTTGGCCTACTCATTTGGCCTTGGGCATCTTTTTGCATTGGAGGGTCAACTTTGACCAGAAGCCTAACATTGGCTATGTGTTTGTGTATGATGGTAAATGTGACTCAGAACATGTGCTTGGGCCATGTCAGGCCAACACAGAGCACCACTTCTCATTGATGGTGTGACCTGGGGCAAGTTCTTAATTTCTCTGTGCTGCTGTTTTCTTGTTTTTAAGATGGGTCCATGACTGATTACCTTGTAGGATCATTGTAATAACCGAGACGATGTATATGAGTCAGAGTGGTGCCTGGCACATAGTAGGTATATAACCAGGGAGATCAGTTACTCTTACCTGTGAGTGCCAGGCTGTTATTCTCTATTTCAGGGTCTAATGCAGGTCCTGGCTTAGTAAATGTTGAACTATTGGATAAGAGACAAAGGGCTAACTTTCAAAATCCAGGTAAAGTCATCCATCAGACACCACATTCCATAATTTACTTCAATGCATACTAATCCCTAGCAGAATTAGATCCAATAAAGAATTAGGAAAATAAGTCCAGACCATACACCATGAATGCTTCTTTAGGAGAGAAAGGATAACAAAATTCTGCTGCTGTGAGATGTTGTAGGTTTAGGATCCAACCCACTCCACGTAAGCAGGGGCTATAACCAAGCCCTCAGCGAATGCTGAAGCTCATGCAGCTCAGCCAGGACCAGCAGAGCAGGTTCTCATGAAGTCTTTGCCGTCACGGCCTTTCTGCATTAGTGCCCATTACGCTGTCATTAGGAAGCCAGTGTACGACTAATGAGACCTACTTGGGTCCTTTGCGACCAAGAAGTGACTGAAACGTGGAGTGTCACACACTTTGCAGTCCATGAATCTGGGTTTCAAATCCTTTCCTTTGCCACTTACCAGCTATGTGGCTTTAGCTGTGTTATCTATCACCCCTCTGAGCCTCAGCTTCTAACTGTTAAACAGGGTTAATCACTCAATCGCAGGATTCCAAGTGTTACAAGGGACAATGCCTGGTCCCCACTAGGTGCTCATTTCTATCTGCGTTTTCCCTCCCTTTCTCACTGGGTTCGGCCCCCCAGATTCCTCTCTCCCAGTCCTGTTATGCTACAGACAGAAAGTCAACATCCTTTACGGCCCAGTCCAGGGATTAAGATCTTTGCCTCAGAGCCCAGGAACCAGATGTTTTATAGCTGACTTCCATTCTCTGACACGATAATGGAGAAAGGAAGACAGACAACAGTATATGGGGTTTTGTTCTTTTTTTTTTTTATTTAGACATGGAATTTTCCTTCTTTTTCATATAACTTATCTAATTAAAATATTCATCTTGGTAGTTACCACAAAAAAGTAACATAGAAAACTGTATTTACATTTTGGGACCAAAATACAAATGAAGAGCAGGATGATACCTTGCTCCTTTCCCTCCCGCTTCCCAGAATGAGAAAGCCCCAGTGGAACTGCTCATTACAGCAAGGATCACAAAGGGTTAATTTGCAGTTTGGTGATTTGTGTGTAGTGTAGCACAGAAAAAAATTGCACGTTTTCACAAATGAGACCTAAAGTTGAACATCACCCTGTGTCTGCTCTGCAGCCATTTTAATAACTCAGGTGAGGAGGTTGTTTCCGAATATGGTTTTTCCTCTTCTCCTCCTTACTCTTCTCACCAAGGCACATCCCTGCTGCAGATACTCTTGGAGGGGGAAGAGGGGAAGATCTGGCTCTATGCACACAGGGCTGATCAAACATCTTTTTGTGCCAAAAATGAGTGATGTTGGCATGAACATGTGTCCTTTGTTCCCTCCCTGCCTAAAGACTCCTAATAAAGGAAATTAAATCATACACAACTGAGTCTGAAATATGAAAAACTTGTTGCAATGACAAAGACTTGAACACACAGCTAAGAGACAATCCAAGGTGGTGGGCACCTAGAGGAAGCCATTCTAAGCAACAGATGTCTGGCACCTGACTCAGTGTTCGTTTGGTTTTAGGTAAGGAACTTCCTGATAAAGGATTTGGGGAGCAAGCTAGGGGATGGGTGGAATGGTAACACAAATGATCAAGAGAAATCAAGCTTTATGTAATTCAAAATATAGCAGGAGAAAACACAGCAACATGTGTGTCCCGTCACATCAGCCACCCTGCACGGCAACACACACTGAACAAAGAGCTTCTGCTACACAGATTTCCTGTGTTGCTCTGGAATCTTCAAAGCCTAATTGGGATCTCCAGGATGGTTAAAAACAGCGGGCTTCATCTTCTAGGCTTTTGAATGAGCTTGCTGAGGGGACTGCCAAGCCCCTGAGGCTGTCACAGTACCCACACCCTCAGTCTTCTCAGGTTTAAGGATGGGCACCTCAAATGTAGAGCATCTACATCCATCTGGGTCACAGCCAGGGAGGTTTCAACCAGATCAGTGCTATTCAACAGCCAAGAGGGACAATGACAGTGTCCTCCTAGATCTGGCCCTGCTCCTACATCAACTCAAAAGTGAGGCCCTCCCTCCCTCCCAAACCTGATGCATGCCCTCCCGGTTCTCTCTGATCCCGACACTACAGCTCAAACACTTTCCTTAAGTTGGCCCTTCCCTCCAAATTCTGGCTCACTCAACAGTAGAGAGAGCTTCCACTGCAAAGTTCTCTACAAAACATACAGTGTTGTGCTCTTCCAATTACATGATCTTACCTTTTCAAGAAAGGCAAAAATAAAACCGATTTCCAACATAGCATTACAACTTTTAAAACCATTGACTTCTAGTAGAAATTCACAGGGAACAGGAGATTAAAGTGCTGGCTTTTAAAATTCTACAGTTGTATTTGGAGGCTACGAAAAGCCCTGCCATGTATTTGTGTTTTTTCCCCCTGCTGGTGGGGAGAAGGAAAAAATGGGGGAGGGAAAACCCCTAAAGTTTTGATTAGAAAATGGAAATTGTAAAAATGCTGGGCATCTGTGCAAATTCATCTCCCAAAATTCTGTGTCCTCCAGTGAGCCTCAAAAAAGTGGGAACTGGCAAAAAGGATGGGGGAAAGACGCTAGACCTTTACAAATAACCTCCCTCAATAAATACTATTTAATGAGTAAGAAAGAGATGCACCTGCAGAGGAACTCAAAGCAACACGAGAAAGGGCCTCGGAGGTGACGAGGTGAGGAGGTGACCTGAACACCTGTCTTCCCATC
The DNA here is from genome assembly GCA_032199065.1 of Smutsia gigantea. Taxonomy (NCBI): domain Eukaryota; kingdom Metazoa; phylum Chordata; class Mammalia; order Pholidota; family Manidae; genus Smutsia; species Smutsia gigantea. The sequence continues at coordinate 7,378 of JAVSCE010013168.1, read as the reverse complement.
GAGGCTCCTCTCTAGGACGGGAAGCCCGGGACTCACTGCTTGCCCTGTGCGCAGCAGGCCCCACACAGACTCGCGATGCCCCGCCCTCCCTCTGGACTAGAGTCCCCTCAGGAAAGCTGACCTGGGACACGGGAATGGCTTTCACTAGGCTTTTATCTAACTTTAATAAAGGACCCTGAAAATAAAAGGCTAAGTGTGTGGTAGAGGACAAAAAAAAAAAAGAAAAAAAACGGGGGGTAATATAAATACAATCTGGGGGCAATATTTATTAATTAAAACTATGTCTTATAGTTTACAAAGAAGCTAATTAACAACGAAAGTACATTGACCTTAAAATCCTTAATGAGACTGAGCTTCACATCTTCAGAATTCTGAAGCGTCCTCAGGCAGGGAGGTGCAAGCCACACCTGCAAACGGTGCGGGATTCGGAGACCTTTAAAAGGTTCCAAGAAGCAAAAGGTTCTGGCCTCCTTCGGAGGTTCCATTCCCCAACCCCCAGTGTCCCTGCTTTCCTCCCCTCAAATTCAACCTCCAAGGGGCCAGTCCTCAGCTTATCGTCGGGAGAATCTGTTCTTGAAAGCTTTAATCGTCTTGGCCATCATTGGGGCAATTTCTGCGAAAAGAGAAATAAGGGAGTGGTTTCAGATGTGTGCAGTTTAGACACACCCCACTAAACCTTACTACTCTTGGCTCTGCATGACCAAATGGATCCAAGTAGTAGCCATCTGCTCCTCTCCCATCAAAGCAGCAACCTCCTGAGCGCCTGCCAGGTGCTCAGTCTCTCACAGCCCCACCAAGACAGAGAGACTGGGCAACTTGCCCTTGGTTGTACAGTGACAGCAGAACTGGAATTCAATCCTCGCCTGACTCTACAGGCCATTCTGAGCCATCATTTAACTTACCTCACCAATATCCAAACCAGCAAAAAGCACCCGCTTCGAACCCCCATCCGTCCAGTGTAGCAAGATGACCTCAGTGCACCCACCACCTAGAGGCCTAGCTTGCCCTCTCAGCTGGTTAACATGAGCACAGCCTAAGCTTAAGCCAGGCCTCCCACACCCTCCCGTGGGCCCTGAAGTGAATACAGAATAATGCTTTTCTTAAGTTAGGATACCCCCTTGTAACAGTGCAGATAGTCTATGATAATAAAGCTAATAAAATACAAAACAGACCCAACTAGATACAAAAAATAAGTACTTGGAAGCTGTGGTTATAAGGTTATAAAGCCTCAATAAGATGGGCTGCCATTTAGTTATTAATAGTTATGAATCCCATGTTATTTCCTGGAGAAAAAGGTTTACATTTAGGTAAAAAAAAAGCAAAGTGCCAAAATGAATGTTCACTATAATCATTATTTAAAAGGTATCTGCACTGACATTTACAGCAGCCATGTGCAGGCATGCACATATGCTACATCCACTACACCCACTACACAGTGGTGATGACGGAAAAGGGCTGCCAATACTAGCTGCGAAATTTCTGAGCAGGAACCCCAAGTTACATACTCTTCACAGTCGGTTTCCTAGGGTCATAGGAAACAGCGCTGCTGATCACCGGCGCCAGGTGGGCACTGCTGGTGCTCGGGCCGTCGTAGGCCAGGTCCTCGTGGCTGGCGTTAAAGCTGTTGCTACCACCACTGGAGGGGGCATGGCTGCTTCCCATGGGGTAGGGGGCGGGCTTAATCCTGGAACACAGACCAGAACTGGTTAGTCATGAGCCCCAGCAATCTGCCTTCGGCACCAACAGCCCGAAGCTGGCCTGCTTTGAAGGAGACTCAGGTTTGTGGTTTTGACCAGCAGACCCTAGTACCCCAGATTCTGGGATGGCTTAGAGGTGATGGCGTTAGTGCTTCAGAATGAATGATAATCTCCTTCAGAATGAATGATAATCTCAACTAACTTTTCACCATTTAGGTGTAAATCTGTATTCTGAAAATGCTAATGTGAATTAGATTAAATAATTTAGTCACCACAGTAACATGCTTTGTTTGAATGGGTAAAGGGAAAGAAAGGGAAAGCATAAGGGAATGCCTCCTAGAAGCTAGTCCCTGCTCTCCACTTAACTTTCCCTCTGAAAGGCAGGAACAGTGATCTGGTCCACACTGAGGTCAAGGAAGCTGGGCCCCAGGGAGGTCTGGTGCCAAGCTGCTCATGGCCAGCTTCCAGAGCCCACTCTGCCCGGGTGGGCTCTCACCCAAAAAGGCCTTGCTTCCTGCCCCTGGGCTGCCTCTTGAGGCTGAACAGCAAGCTCTTGGGGCTCTTGGCCCAGAGCATGCACAAAACTAGAGGAGCAGAGAGCAGAGATCTTACTTGATTTTCTCAGGCACAGCTGCTCCTCCTGTTCCAAACTTCTCCTGCCTCCTTCGAACATCACGAGGTGGTTTGGCTACAGAGTTGACAAAGGCCATCTTTGCTTGTCGGCCTGTGAAGAAATATGGTGATGAATACCTGCCTTTTGGACAGAGATGCTACTATCATTTTCATAATCTACACTACTAGGAGATAAAAGCTTTTCAAGTACCCCCAAAGTTAGGGGATTATTAACCCTGAAAACCTCTCTGTAGAGCAACAAGGAAAATGGCAGAAGAAACACATTATCCCTGTCCTGCTTCTGTAAATGCAAGGGGGCTCCAGGGGCCAGAGGCTTCATCAGCCAGGCCCACCACAGCCCCGCTGTCAACCATGGCCCAGGGCTCACTGTCGCCAGGAAGCACCATCTGGCCAGTTCTTCTCCTGCCCACTCACCTTTGGGCTTATTGGCGTGTGCCGATCTGATATTCTTTGTCAGGACTCGTAGCCGCTGCTCCCGGGCATCCTGAAGCCGCAGGTACATCTCCCGCCATGACTCATACTCTTCTGGCCTTTCTTCCTTAAAGTCTCGGTGACAATGAACTTTCCATAATTGATCTGTTTCTTCAATTAATACCTAAAATCAGAACCAGGACATCATTTATATTCAAGCACTCTAACAAATCTCTTTTCCACCCTTAATCACCTAGGGGTGACCAGTTTCCTAATGAATTTTGGTCTTCCATAGTACTAGTATATTAAAACACCACGGTTCTAAAAAAAAAAAAAAGAAAGAAATCAAATCAATAATTAAAAAAAAGTTAAGTGTGAGCCATTGTAGTAGCTGCTTTTGGGGAACTGGGGGGCTACAAGAGAAGACAACACAAAAATTTGTTTTAAGTTCAGTCTTTTCCTTTAGAAAAATCAGTGAAGGGAGAACTGGGATGAAGTCAAATCCAGGTGTTCCCCAGCACACACAGAGCTGAAATGGCAAGGGGGCCATCTAAGAAGGATGCTGCTGTCGATCCTCTGGAATCAGAGACAGCTAATGCAATCAAACCAGTAGGTCCCAGCACAACGAGAAGGATTTTGGACAGACCCTGATGTCTCTAGGAGACACCCAGCCAATCTGTGCTCTTTCATAATCACCAGACACCTGAGTGCCAACACAAAGCTCTGCCCCAACCCTGGATCCCTGGGGCTGTACTGCCAGAATTCTCCCTTGACCTCTGTAACTAGGCAAGGTCAAAGGATGTGCGGCAAGTGTTTTTTGCTCCCTTTAAATCCCACCTTGATTTGATGCCAGGAGTAGGTGCTAAAAATATGCTTGTTTAAAGGCCCATAGACAAACCAAACGTGCTCAGAATGGTGACCTGACCACTGCTGCCTGCCCTTCAGCTGTGGCCGATTCACGGAGACAAAGCCATTCCTGAAGACCCAAGCCAGAAAACCACCCTCTTTCCACCCAAATAGGATGCTCACATGATTGTATTCCTCTATGCGATATAGCTGATCAGGTGTACACCTCTCCAAAACAGGTTCAAGAACAGAATATGGGACGCCTCCCACTTCAAAGATCGCTGCAGAGAATCAAAGGTGAAAGTGTTGAGCAGCAGCCAAGCCACCCAGCAGTCAGGTCCCAGTGCCACAAAGTGCTTGAAAGCAAGAGAGAAGGATGTGACTTACAGTCGATGTTGTTTTTAAGTACCCGGATGCACTGCTGGTGCAAGGTCATCATTTTGGGAAGATAGGCACACTTGGAACCAGAATACACTTGCATCTTAGAGTTCATCCTTCGTCCAGTGAATCCAGCTTCTTCCTCTTCCTGGGGTGAAGAGAGTGCTACAGGGCCAGAAAGCCAGAGCTGAGAGTTACAAAAGGCACTACGCCACTCAATGAAAGCTCTCCTTCCCAGCCCGTTCCTCGGCCTCCAGCTCCCTTTCTCAAAGAAACCAATGCTACCCATTTCTCCCGTATCCTTCCAGAGAATCCATGCAAAAATAAGCGCACATGTATTTTATTCCTTTTCAAGCAATTAATAACACATTACTAGTTTTTTCCATTTGCCTTATTTCAGAAATCATCCCACATCAGTACACAGACGCCTCACATTTATTTGCAACTGCTCAGGATGCCACTGTGCAGATGAGCCATGATCCATCTGTCAGCCTCTTGCTTGAGGGACACTCATGTGGCTTCTAACTCTTTAGCTGTTAAAACAGCTTCTTTTAAAAACAAAAAGTTCGGGCAAGGGAAACAAAAGCAAAAATGAACAAGTGGGACTATATCAAGCTGAAAAGCTTCTGTATAGCAAAAGACACCATCAGTAGAACAAAAAGACATCCTACAGTATGGGAGAATATATTCATAAATGACGTATCCCACAAGGGGTTGACATCCAAATATATAAAGAACTCACGTACCTCAGCAAACAAAAGCAAATAGGCCAATTAAGAAATGGGCAGAGGCATGAATAGACACTTCTCCAAAGAAGAAATTCAGATGGCCAACAGGTACATGAAAAGATGTCCACATCCTAATCATCAGAGAAATGCAGATTAAAACCACAATGAGATACCACCACACACCAGTGAGGATGGCCAACATCCAAAACACAAAAACAACAAATGTTGGCGAGGATGTGGAGAAAAGGGAACCCTCCTACACTGCTGGTGGGAATGCAAATTAGTTCAACCATTGTGGAAAGCAGTATGGAGGTTCCTCAAAAACTCAAAATAGAAATACCATTTGACCCAGGAATCCCACTCCTAGGAATTTACCCTAAGAATGCAGCAGCCCAATTTGAAAAAGACAGATGCACCCCTATGTTTATTGCAGCACTATTTACAATAGCCAAGAAATGGAAGCAACCTAAGTGTCCATCAGTAGATGAATGGATAAAGAAGATGTGGTACATATACACAATGGAATATTTTCAGCCATAAGAAGAAAACAAATCCTACCATTTGCAACAACATGGATGGAGCTAGAGGGTATTATGCTCAGTGAAATAAGCCAAGCCGAAAAAGACAAGTATCAAATGATTTCACTCATATGTGGAGTATAAGAACAAAGAAAAAAATACTGAAGGAACAAAACAGCAGCAGACTCACAGAACCCAAGAACGGACTAATAGTTACCAAAGGGAAAGGGACTGGGGAAAATGGGTGGGAAGGAGGGATAAGAGGGGAAGGGGCATTACGACTAGCAGATATAATGTGGGGGGGGCATGGGGTGGGCAGTACAACTCAGAGAAGACAAGTAGTGATTCTATAGCATCTCACTACGCTGATGGACAGTGACTGTAATGGGGTTGGTGGGGGGGACCTGATGAAGGGGTAGTTTAATAACCGTAATATTGCACATGTAATTGTAGATTAATGATAATAAAAATAAATTATATTAAAAAAAAAAAAAAAAGAATTTTGCTTTTATAGCAGGGAGTAAACAAATCTGGAAAGAGCCAAGTGAGAGGAACTGGGATGAACTGGAATGGCCTGATCAGACAGGAGGGGAGGACTTCTCCCCGGAAACCAGCCTGTTTGCAGGAGGGGCTATCTGCTGGCTCGAGCTGAGGGTGAGCCAGCACCTGCAGGAAGGAGCTAATCTGTACCAAACCTGGGTCAACAAGCAGTTTGTTACAGGGACTCACTGGGGACAAGCAGGTCAGCTAATCATTTACGAAGCACAGAATGGAAATCTGGAGGGCCTGGGTCTGGCCTTGTCACAGGCAAACAAAGGGGGCATCCATGGGTCCTGTCTAAGCCATATGGGGAAGGCCACTTGTTTGCAACAGCTGTTTCCCAGAACACTGACGCTGGGGGCATTTCGTAACCTTCACTGTCTTGCAGGATCACAGTGCTCAAGAAAGTTAAACATATCATCACTCAGTCTGTGGCTAGTACAGGCATACCTTGTTTCATTGCCCTGTGCTTTATTGCCCTTTGCAGATAAGGTATTTTTTTTACAGATTGAAGGTGTGCAGCAACCCTGTATCCAGCAAGTCTGTTGGCACCATTCTTCCAACAGCATCTGTTCACTTCGTGGCTCTGTCACACTTTGGCAATTCTTGCAATATTTCATACTTTTTCATTACTATTATATTTGTTACGGTGATTTGTGATCAGTGATCTTCGACGTTACTGTTGTAATGGTGGGGGAACACCACAAAAGACAGGGAACTTGATAAACGTGTGTGTTTTGATGGCACCAGTGATGGGCTGTTCCCCCATCTCCCTCCCTCTCCTCAAGCCTCTCTACTCCCCGAGACACAATAATATTGAAATTAGGCCAATTAGTAACCCTACAATGGCCCCTAAGTGTTCAAGTGGAGAGAAGAGTCACGTTTCTCACTTTAAGTCAAAAGCTAGAAATGATTAAGCGTAGTGAGGAAAGTATGTCAAAAGCTGAGACAGGCTGAAATCTCTCCCTCCTGAACCAGTCAGTCAAGTTGTGAAGCAAAGGAAAAGTTCTTGACGGAAATGAAAAGCTTTACTCCAGTGAACACACTAAGGATAGGAAAGCAAAACCGCCTTATTGCTCACAGGGAGAAAGTTTTAGTGGTCCGGATAGAAGATCAAGCCAGCCACAATATTCCCTTAAGCCAAGGCCCAATCAAGAGCAAGGCCCTAACTCTTCAATTCAACGGAGGCTGACAGAGGTGAGGAAGCTTCAGAAAAGTCTGAAGCTGGCAGAGGTTGGCTCATGAGGTTTAAGGAAAGAAGCCATCTCCGCAACATAAAAGTGCAGGTGAAGCAACAGGTGCTGATGGAGAAGCTGCAGCAAGGCACCCAGAAGATCTTCCAAAGATAATTAATGAAGGTGGCTACACTAAACAACAGATTGTTAAAGTAGATGAAACAGCCTTACATTGAAAGAAGAGGCCATCTAGGACTTTTCATAGCTAGAGAGGAGAAGTCAATACCTGGTTTCAGAGCTTCACAGGACAGGCTGGGTCTCTTGTCAGGGGCTAATGTAGTGGGTGCCTTTAAGTTGAAACCAATGCCCACTTATCACCTGGAAATCCTGGGACCCCTACGAATCATGCTGAATCTACTCTGTCTGTATTCTAAACATGGAACAACAAAGCC